>JACEGR010008733.1:0-33791 GCA_014170235.1 Listronotus bonariensis
GAAAATATTAAGTTAGCTTTACAAAAATTTTACCACTTTGGTTGTAAATTTGTCTCACGTGGGAATGGGGTCTAGGGCAGGATCCAATTCCGTACCAACATTTTCTATAAGTACAGGTTTGCCAGAAACGGGCAACTGATTCCATAGTACATAAGATCTTCCTCGGAAAGCTTACAAATTGCCAGACCCAATGTGTTTTACCCTAAAGAAATAAAATGGAAACATGTTACCAAAATAAATACAAGTGAGCTCAGCGCAATACAAGTTTTAAATAAAACACAATGTTGAAGAAGTATCTCACGGTTTACTGAGCATTTCCTGTTTATGTTTGAAACAATTTTTTATTAAATTATATAAAATAATATGGATCAATACACTTTTTTTGTCCATGTTTTTAAATTTTTATATTTTTATTAACTTTTTATAATTATTTATTTTAAATAATGGGTAATTACTTTCTTAATTGGGTGCGTTCCACTAAGCGCTCACAACGCTCAAATGCTCCTTTTACCGTCAAAAGGAGCATTTTGAGCGTTAGTGAGCGCTCAGTGAAACGCACCCATTGTAATCTGCAATAAGCAGATCACTTTAAATAGTTTTAACGATAAAACCAGAAAAATCCATATTAAGTAACGTCTCATGTATACATAATTCAAACCCAGATCACCAGGATTAAAAGGCAGGGTCACTACCAACAGACCTTACTATCTTGTCAATCATTAAGTCCTATTTACCATATTCCAAAGACAATAAAATTATCCTACAGACAACAATTTAATTATCCACGTTACTGATTTTCCAAGAGACTCTTTGCCGAGGGACATTTTTTGAACTTTTTAAACTTTGAACTATCCGATTGAACATAGTTTATTTTTGTTTTTTTTTATGCTTATAGTAAAACTTAAATCAAATAGTATCCAAAACACCATAACTGTTTTAAAATATCTTACTTTAGTTATCCAAGTGACTGGCTCTCCAAGAGACTGGTTGTCCAGCGGACAATTTTTGAACTTCTTAAGCCTTGAACTGTCTGATAGAACATATTTTATTTATGGCATTTTTTGATGCTCACAGTAAAATTTAAATCATTTACGTATTTTTTGCTGGTTGTCCGACGGACACACATTAAAGCCAACCACTCGCTTTTTGCAAGACTTGATTGACTGAGGCCGCAGTTATAATAAAAAAGTGTACATACTACGAAATTGTATATTTATTTTAATTTTAAAAATTATTGGAGTTATCCGACAGACTATTTCTGGGGCCCAATATATAAGCAAAACATGCAAAACTAAACAATTAAAAAAATAAAAATAATATTTGTTCCAATAAGTGGAACACTCATATATTAATTTTTAAAATTGCAGTTATTTGAATAAAAGCGTTTTTTAATATAAAATAATATGAAGTTATTGATAATATTGTTGCATGGGGACCAAGAGTAACATTTTAAAACACGTCAGTTTAAATCATTTGAAAAACTAAGAAAAAAGCAATAAATTGCAGAAATAGTAACAATAATTATTAGTTAGGGATTTGTTTTAGATAGTTTAATATCATTCAAGAATATATGCATTGGTCGAAGGTTCATAGGTGACTGATTCCGAGATTTAGTATAGAAAATGCAACAATTCTTGAAAAATCAATGATTTTAATAATGCACGTCATAATATTAATATTGGTTCAGAATATTTTTTGTTGTAATAAACAATATTTTTACAGTTTCGTTAGAAAAAATGTTTGTTGTTTTTAGGCGTAGTAGTCTAATGTCACACGCATATGGACGGGTTTCAATTATACCATTTTTATAAACCAATTCAAAATAATTCAGTGATTTTAAATGTATTTTATTACCATATTTTTAACCCACTTATTGGCTTGACCTTGAGGATCGATAAATAATGGCCACCGTCTTGAACATGATATTAAAACAGCATTCTCAGTGGATAAATAGTCCCTTGGTAATCCATCCAACTGCCATAATCTTATTTGTACTGGTTCCCCCAATATAGAAACTGCATTGCAATTTTCTGTAAATGGTATTTTCCGTTCCTAAAAAAAAATTCCACGACCGTTAAAAAAGGTTGTTTTTTAATCGTCAACATGAAGTACTCCATTCTAAAACATTACACAAAGTGTTAAAAAGTTACTTTTTTAACACTTCGAAGCTTTTTTCACAATTTGAATTAGTGTTTTGTTTCATTGCCTACAATAAACTTAAATATCAATTTATGCAATGTAACAGAAAAGCGACATCAACTGAACTAAACGGTCAAGTTACCTTTAATTTCGTCATTATTTCTTTTAGTTCATGTGTCACTAGTTTTAAAATTTGACAGTTTGCAAATAAATTTAATAAAAATGATTAAAAATTAATAGTTATAATAAATTTGGACGACTAAGAAATTAAAAAGGAATTTATACTGTTTTAGTATTATTTCTACAAAAAGTAAGTAAATGCAATTTTCTAAAACTAAATAATAAATGCATAATTATACAGAGGATAATTGTCTCTTAAAAAATAGGGTGGCTATGATTTTTCTGGCAATAAAATGGCTGTACTGCAAAATTTAAAACTAATAAGTTTAGATAAATAAAACATGTATAAAATGGTATTTTGAAAAAATTTTATACGGTCGTGGAAAAAATATAGTATGTAACACATGCATAAAGTATCTTTTTTACTTATGGGATTGCCGCACGCGCCTAACGGCTCGTGCTGTCAAACTTCCCATTTGTAAAAAAGTATCACTTTATGCACTTATTACAAAATTACTATTATTTTGAAAAAAAAATAAGATCTTGGGATATACTACACCCTTCAAATATATTTTGTGAGAGCTGTGGGATAAATAGTGTGGGCCAAATTAAATTTGCACACTCTTTAACTAGTAGTAACTTTTTATCTGTTGCGCCCATCTTTCTCACTTTTGAGGGCTAATAGGTAGATATGTTTTCTCTAGGTATGCCAATTTTTGGTCAAATAGATTTAAACAGGACTGGACTTACAGGACTTTTTCCAAAAGGATTCATTACTCCGTGGCAAAAAAAGTAATTTTATTAACAAATAGGCTAATACGTTAATTTTTAATTAATTTACGGGTAAGTTTGGTCAGCATTCAGCTCAGTAACACTGATAACCATACATTTTTAATTTTCAAAGGACACTAAAAAAGTTCTTTTTAAAATCAAAGAGAAATGCATGCTTTTTGGGGAGCATTATTTATCAAAAATAATTATAATTTCTAAATCCTCAAATTGTACACAGATTTGCTTTTACTGAATAATTTCCTATAGTTTGTCTACAAGAAAAACGTTTTTCTTTTGCAACTAAATCTATTTGATCAAAATTGGCAAACCTAATGAAAACATATCTGCCTATTAGCCCTTTAAAAATAAAAACAATAGGCGCAAGAAATAAAAAGTTATTATTAGTTAAAAATTGCGCAAGCTTAATTTGGCCCACCCTGTACAGTTGTGCACACACAGTTTACCTGTTGAAACTGGCTGGTCTGTAAACGCAGTTTTCGGCCAATGCAGAAGGTTAAGAAGTAAATATACAGAGTGTTCACGGATGAAGTTTACAAGAGGACAAATGGACCAAAAATTTCATTTATCAAAAACATAATTTGTAATAAAAAAATTACGATTTACGAAGAGAAAAAGTTAATTTTGTCTGCAGGGTTCGCAAAAACTTGAAAAACATATGTATTTGTTGCTTTAAGAGTCAACTACCTTTATTTTTTAATTTTAAGGAAAATATCCCAAGCAAAATTTATTTGAAACAAAGATTAGAATCGATAAAAATATTAAAACGCCCTAATCATATTCGTTTACAGCTAAAATTGAGTTGTGTATAAAATTGAAAAAAGCAAATTTTAGAAGTTTTTTAGCTCATTTTATTATAAAAATTTAAAATAACAATTTTTTTTTCACCTAACTTATCTTATTTTTACACATTTTTTGCAATATGTTTTTAAATCAAATAAAAATTTATTAAATAAATATTGTATTTACCTCAAAAATAATAATTTTTAAATTTAAACAGGTGTTTTGTTATTTTTTTTTATCATTTAAAACAAAAATAAATTAAATTATATTAAAGTTTCAGACATAGTTAATACTTGACTAGTGAGCTAAAGTACCTTCTAGCCCACCTAGTGCACCTTATACTATATATCTTTATTACTTCCAACATTTCACAATTAAAAAATAACATACAAAACAACTCCCAACATACTATACTGGCTAATATCTATTCGGGCGTTATATATTAACAGTAATTGCTTATGGTTAGGATTTATCTTGGATTCAACGTTACGCATTGTGCGGAGTGTTCTTCTGCAAAGCCTTTCAGCAAACTGGGTACGGCTCTGCCTTGGCGCGCTCTTCACCCCTGTATTCGTCTTGCAATCTCAAACTTGTTAGAGATGCAACCTTCTAGATATCCTTCTGCCACGGCAGAAGATCAATCCGACCATGGCGCTTTGCTGGTTGGTGATATCGGGCTCACAGCGCTGGAACCATGAAGTGTCAGCTCGAAGAACAGTCACGCATGCTATGACCCACGCCATGGCATAGATTTCCACATGCAGGTAGTTGCAAATACTGAGCAACCACTCTCGGGAATTCTTCTTGAAATTTTATTTTTCTCCCAGTGCATCGTTCAGTAGCATCTGCCTTCTTTGAAAGCTGACAAAACCTGTAGGCGGTGTCTCTGGTCTTAGGGACGCACATTTTCTAAATAATTCAAGCACATCATTTGCCAAAATCCTTCTTAAAATTGTAAAGCTTCTGATTTGTCTGTCTGGTATCAGGTATAGAAACATATATAATTGCCTTTATCTACTATATCTTCAATACTTAAGCGAGTTAGTCTCGTCACAACGGCATGCACCAGTGATTTCCAATATCAATGCAACCTATAAAATCCGAACAGATAAATATTTAATACCAGAAACCAAAGTAAATTCATACCTTTGACATTAAGCGCTCGTCGTCAGGTGCCTCAGCCAAAAAGTTTTCTTGATGTATTGCTCTCCAGAATTTTATCTGCCTTCTTCGGTTTGAAATTTCTTGAATTGCTCTTCAAATAAGTTAGACAATCTCTTCCAAAGACCTCCCTAGCATCCACTTGTTCTTATATACTTTGTAAGTCGTTTTCATCATTGAATACTTGGTCCACACTTGATGAGGGACAACTCTTTCGATAAAACAGAGAGCAAGCCATAACTGACATCTTCGTTGAGCAGTACCAACCCCGCGCCTTTTCTCCATAAGCCCAAAGATCTTCAAATTCTTGTTGTACGTTGGTTTGACTCTCTGGAATTAAACTGCATGTCGCTACCGCAGCTTCTTCCAAAATTTCCTGCAGGAACTTCACAATTTTCCATTTCGCAAAGCATTTTTATGTTTGTCTACAAAGTTGTTTACTCAAACAAAACCCGTAGTTACCAACAAATGCATTACAACCAAACAAGCTTGCTTTCCAAAAATACAAAATTTTGTTGCTGGTGTTGACAATGACAAGTAACAAATAATGGATGACGTTTTCAAATTATTTTCGATATTAAAACGATTTATACGAAAGTGTTGGATAAAATTTTGTATTAGACACGTGAGTTATTACATATAAGTCACTTAAGAAATTATCCTCTCGCCCTTCGGGCTCGAGAGTTAAACCTTTTCTTGCGTGACTTATATGTAATATAACCTCACTTATTCCTAAACCTCTTAACTTTTTAGGCCAGGGTGTTAAAGTTTTAAGAAAAAACCTGTTTATCATAACTTTACAACTGTTCGATATTTTCATGAAATTTATGACGCACCTACTAATCACCGACAGGCATTTTTGATGTAATTTTTTTATAACCATTTTGAGGTGGCGTCCAAACAAGATGTATACTCGGTGATTTAAAATGCCCTATTTTTTTAGTTTTTTTTTAGGCGAAAACGTTGTAGGTGCGTGGCAAATTTTTATGAGAATGGCATGAAAACAGTTTGAAAGTCATAATATGAAAACTTTTTTTTCCTTAAATAGGGAATCTATCCTGTATTTTTAGCCGGCTAAATTAAAGTAATACCCCTGTATGTATCTTTTAGAGTAATTTACACGGTGTTTCCCAATTGTCGTAAAAAAATTAAAGGCGTAAGGAATAAATTTTGAATAAACATGAATGAACGCCGGGTCCGGAATTGTGTTGATTTCAAGAAACAGATTGGTAAATTTTTTTTACTAATATTAAAATTCCTTATCCGATTTTAATAAAATTTGGCAGTGTTATTTGGCACCAGATAAAGTAGGCTTCGCCACTGACTTTGTAAAAAAATATATTCCTTAAATAGGCCCTCTGCTATGCATCTTAGATTTTTATTATAAATTTGATGAAATACAAAAGTTTTAATTTCTGCCCTCCTAGTTTTATTTGGCTAATTAAAAAACAATTATTAAAAATTATGTAAGCCGGTTGCGTACAATTTTTGTCAGAATTATTTGTTCAGGTACCACTGGATTCGCCACTGGACTAAATTAATTAAAAAAACACAAACAAAAATGTTTTTTGAGCTAAATTATCACCTTACGGCAATAAATAGTACTGCTTAGAGTAAGTTAAAACTTGTTAAGATATATCTTGAGATTTAAAAAAACACATCAAAAAAGTTTAACACAATGTATCTTGGGAAAAACAAGAACAACGCCTTTTGGACCTGTGCTTATATAAACTTTTTCTTAATTTTTTAACGTAATTAAGAAACATCCCATATAAATAACCTAATTCTTTCATCTCCCAATCCTCAATAAGTCTCACAGCCCTGCTCATTCTTTCCTCGCACACTGCAATACTTTTGCTCTTTTTCCTGCTTAAATGCAATTTTAGCATTTAGTTGTGTTTGTAGTTTTCCAATCTATCCATTACTTCTTTCATTTTGGCTTTTGCTGCAGCTAAAGCCTTTTCCGTTTTCTAGGTCCTCCATAGCTTTGCTTCAGAGCTGCCTTCTTTGGTGCTACGGCTTTGTTAACGAAGTAATATTTATACATTGCATGCACCCACATACATAAAGAAGTACGTAGCTTTTGATGCCTAGAAAATACCTTATATTATTATGTATTTACTTTGTTTCAACAATAATAAAAGAAAAATATATTTATTATAAAAGGAAAAGGAGTTCCAGATTTTAGCTCGATGTGTTGTCTCCCGAGACAGTAAAATGTCAAATTTACTCACCTCTGCAAAAAATGCATACAATAAACAAAAAAAAATTCGTCCTGACCCTGTATAATTGAAGCTTACTGCACAATCATTTTGCGTATGGAAAAAACAATTGGTATGAGATAATTTAAATGCTAAAATATAATTATTATTCTGGCAACCGTTCAAAAGTTATAAATGAAGCACATTTTTTTATTCTAACTTTGAAGGTCAATAACTCTAAGGAAGCGCGATGGGAACTTTTTTCATATGAAAATTGCTAATATTATTCTATAGCTCACTCTATCATCCCCCTATCATTTTTGACATCACCTTTCCGGACACCCTGTATATATTGTAAAATGATGCAGTTAAAAAATCTCACTTGAACTTGCTGAAAATTCGGATGGCATACATTTATTATATACATGGTGTTACTCAATGTTGTTAAGAAATTTAAAGGGCAAATTCTACATAATAAAATATTAAAAGAAGTTCCTATAAACATGGGTCCAAAATTGTTTTGTTTTCAAGATACAGGGTATTAAACTTTCAAAAAATTAAAAAATTTCAGAAAACTTATTTTAGTAAAAGTTGTTAGACTGAACATAAACCTTATTTAAATAAATATTTATTATTGTTGTTATAATTTTGCTAATCAGATAAATTATAAAAACTAATTTTTAAAAAATGTTTTTATGCAATGCTCCTTTTATGATCTAAAATATGCAAAGGAATTAAGTGGATTTTTTTTATAAACTAAACAAGATAATAAAGGAAAAAATATTAAACATGAAAGCTGTATTTTTATTTGCTTAATCTAGAAAGCACAAAAATTTTGCACACATATACACAGTCAGTGGGGCATTGATTTTTTGTTATAAATACTGCTTCAGTTGATAAGCTCCAGGAGCATACCCCTAGACGCATTAAATGTAATTAAGTTATTGATAAGTAACCCCTTAATGTCATAATTAGCACTTTTAAATTAAAAAATTGGGTGAAAAATAATTGATATTAAAATGGTAATTTTGTACCAGACGTAAATAGCACTTTTACGCCCGCGGCTAAAGTCGTGGGCGTAAAGTGCTTTACCAGAGGCGTAAACAATATTTTTGTACTACTAAAATTATTATCATGCATTCTCTCTGTAGTTGGAGAAAATTTGCCAGCTTTTAATGTTTCAAATAGTAATCCGTGTATACTTTTAACACATGTTTAATTAAATAACCAAAAAATGGGGCATTATTAATTTTATTATTGTTTTTATAAGTTTATAAGTGCGGGCGTTGTTGATAATTTTTGGCCTTAGGGCGTAAAAGTGTAATATTACGCCCTTAAATGAGAACAGTAAAATTGTATTATCTACGCCCGGTCGTACAAAAACAGTCTTTTTAACACTCTGCATGTTGAGAACGAGGAATGTGCAGACTCATGTTTATATGAACTTTTTGTTATAATTTCAATGGTGGAATCTGCCCTTATTTTTTTTACAACATTCTGTAGACTCTGTAGAATACATGTTACTAATTTTTTACCATATTTTTTTTTGTTACAATGGTTTTGATTTTTTTTCTAAAACTAAAAAATGTCCGCTACTATTTTTTAATATTTAAAACTGTCATTACCAACAATGTGACTTTTTCTGAAATACCAACAAAACTATTAAAGTGCGGTTAAGTCCAATAATTAGTATTCTTAACAAAATATCTGAAAAAATCTATTTACTAACAAATAGAATTTTGTAATTAAGAGTTTTTTCAAAGACTATTAATTAAAGCGAAATTAAATAAAAAGGTTAAAAAAGATTCTTCTTACTGATTATCGAAATTAATAGGATTAAAAATTCCAATATTTTATTCATCGAGCAGGCCTCCCCATTATTATATTCAGCTTTGTTAAAAATTAAGTATTATGAATCGGATTATTTTTCTACCTAAGAATGTTTTATTTACAATTCTAAAGAACTTAATAAAATTTCTAAAGGGCATTTATCTGTAAGCTTGTACAAATGCTGTCCCGGTAAATATTTTTAACATTTGTCAAAAATCCATGTCCTATTTGCAAAGAAAATTATGTTCGGCAAGGATGTCAACTTCACAACCATTTGCGTTTGATTTCACTAAGGAAAACATTTGTAAAAGAATTATACCGCCGCTCAGGGACGTATTAACTGTTTGAGGCAGCCTCTAGGCTAGAAATCCCGGAGCGCCTATTTTCCCTCAAAAATGTTTGAAGAGCAAATAAAAGGTTATTCCCTCCTTTGTACAACTATTTCATATTTCATTTCAAAGCACCTTATTCACAAAGACATTAGTCACCAAAAATCCCCACTCAACCTAAACTTTTTAAAAAACTCCCCTGTTTAGCGCCTATTACCCCTTACTCCCCTGTCTGGCGCCTATTTGTTCCCGCTAGGCGCCCTAGGCCAGCCACAGCCTGTGTGGACGGGTTAGTTCATCTGCATTCGCCTTGATTGGCCCAACTTTTTCGAGACCGCTTGCGCCCGCAAATAATTTGACAAATGCTGCGACAAAAGTTTGGCCACAACTTCGCCCAATGTGGTGCGGCTGAGGCATATCGATTTTTCTAACTATGCAGGCGGCAGGGACTTTAAAAAGTCTGGGGGCAAGCTTAACAGGTGTGTACTAAATATAACGGAATTCCCAATGGAGGTCATTGTTTTACGAAAATATAATTGAAACAGACTTCTTTACTGTTTAATATATTAATTGTTTAATGTATGTACTTTCAACAATTTCTTTGTAAACAGAGCCGTATTATCCAAGTAGGCTGGACTAGGCTGTCGAGCCTAGGGCGCCTTAAAAAATAGGCGCCAGACAGGGCAGTAATAGACGCAAGACAGGGGAGTAATAGATGCTAGACAGGGGAGTTTTTAAAAAGTTTTGGCTGAGTGGGGATTTTGGGGGACTAATTTCTCTGTGAATAAGGTGCTTTGGAATGAAATAGGCAAATAGGCGTGAAAAGGAGGAATGACCTTTTTTTTTTGGCTCTCGAAGAATTTTCGTAGGGTGGAAAATGGGCGCTGCCGGGGTTCTCGCCTAGAGCGCCTCAAACAGTTGATACGGCCCTGTTCGTAAAACCTAATTTCATGGGCGAGAATACAGTGTTGGAGACAGCCAGGGGACTGTATTTTTAGAGGTTCTATTACTTCTAGAAAAATTTGAAACAGTTATGGTTCTAAAAAATCATGGCCCGTAAAGTTTTAGAATTAAAGTTTTATTAGGAGTTGGTGAGTGATATTTATGTAAAAATTACTTTTGAAAAATTGGTCGGAAAGCCGATTACGAGTTTACAGAGAATTGCCCAAAAAATATCAAGGGAAATGCTCTCTACTTTGTTAATTTTTCACTTTAAATTTCTATTAATTGATTTTTGTTCTCTTATACAGTGTGTCTAAGTAACTCCTCACACTTTTTTATTATTAGTTTTACAGAAAAAAGTTATTCTTTATAACCAGTTTTTACATTTTTTACTTACTTTAGAAATTTTTATAGGCGTAAAGGGTCTGGATCGTCAACGTATTTTTAATTTTTCTATATCATTTCCCCTCCGTAATACGGAGTCTTTATCAAAATTCATTAAAGAAGATAAAAATAGCCCGGGATCAGCTAACATGTTTCGTCCTGGATCCCAGTAGTCAAGAATTTTTTTCTCCAGGTCTCATTCCGGGAACTCCAACCCAAACATGAAGTATTTATACAGGGTGATTTTACCTACTACGCCTAAACTCGGAAAGTTAATGCTAGACAAATAATGACCGATGATGAATGAAGATCGCAAACTATTTTTTCTTATACAAAATAATAAAGCGAATTTTTTTGTTCTTTGCCCAAACGTATTCATTAGTTGTAGAAATCACCGAAAATATGTATTGTTTTAAAGTATGGGGCGCAGTCCAGGGAGTTTTCAGCCGCTTAACCGCTAGTTAGGCGGAGTTGTCAAAACTCGACTGAAATAAAAGCCACCCTATTGGTTTATTTCGAGCAATTTTTGACACCCTGCTTACGCAGCGGCTGGGTGCCTCTTTGATGTGGGTAATACCATATGTGTACACCAGTAAAAAGCTGCTGCTGACGTTGTCCCAACCCAGAACTCTCAAAGCCACCCCTCATGTCATCAAAAATAAGCAAAAACCAAGACCTGCCGCCCCCCTGTAGTGTTTACGTAATACTTGAACGGCTCCAAAGGCTCGCTATGGCTTCGGTGACATACTACTATCCAATGGTCCATATTTTCAACGACTCTGAGACATACGTTAAGGTTCAAAGTCGTTATTGTGCCTAATTATCTTACTCCTTTAGTAAATTGTTTTTGGCCTATAGATGTACAGGGTGGCGCCTTTTCGTTGACCCTGCAGTGTTTAGAGAAAACTAAAAGAGAACAAATCTGATTGCGCAATCTCGATTTCAATTTTAAAACAAATTCAGTGGTGAAAGTAAATCATGGCTAACCCGACTCGTTTTGAAGATACAAGGTGTTTTTCCAAATTTTCTCAACTTGGCGAGGCACTTATTACTCGCTTGATATAAGAGATAGAAAAAATTAAATAGAACGTATTTAGAAATTTTACGTAGAATTCAGTGGCGTACTTATTTTTTCCATTGACTTTTATATTAAAGTTATAACACAAAGATGTTTTTTTTTAATGGAAGTATATTTTATCACCAATAGAAAGGTCGCCTTAAAAGCCGTAAAAAAATACATATTTATTATATTTAATTTGTCATAGTTTCGGAAATATGAGCTTCCAATTTTAGTGCGTATATCTACCATTTTTAGATTTATATGGTCATATTTTTAAAACTATAAGAAATACATATAGAAGGGGGCCCACGATGCTAAATGGGGATTTACTTGAGCGTCATAGAGACCTATTGGGTTGCAAAGCCTAAATGATAAGAAGAAAAAATTGAATATAATGTATATCTTTTCATCGGTGGGGGAAGTCGATATGACCTTTAAATATGTCAAAAAAATACTACTAATATATTATTTCGGCATGTAAAAATCGTTTGGGTCGTATCAGATTATATATTTTTCGTTATCTCAGAATTATTTTCCTCAAAATAAAAAAATAGCCACGCCCGAAAATGTTTAACTGACGTTTTTCTTTGTAGCCGTCTGTTTCCTTTACGTCACTCTCAAATTGTCATATAAGAGGAATATACACTGTTTGGCATGTAATTAACTTACCCTATCCTAATCTGATGCGCTCGACAATTTCTGATGGATATATTTTTGTTTTTTATGATGGACCCTGTATACGGAGCTCATATTTGGTGGAGGTACTTAACCGGGTACAAGGTATCCTCCGGTATATTAATCTGCCGCGCTGTAGTAAATCCCGAAATTCCCTCTTGGACTTCCCTACCACTATTTATCACTCGTGGAGGTTTATTTGCCTTAATGCGACAATTCGGCTTGTTAACGAATTCACAAAGGATGAGATAATTACACACATAACAACATTGAACCTAATTGCTGCTTAATGCTTCAGAGTTATTAAAAATATGAACCATGGAATACGGGTATGCCACCGAAGTCGTGGCGAGCATTTTGTTTCACACATAGTTGTCATAAATCCATTCATCTTAACAAGATAATTCCCTGAAAACTTTTTGTTTTATTTACAATTAACATCGTACATTTTTTGTTGAGCCGCCCTTTAAAAAACACACATATTTTTCTATAAATCAACACATTAAATTATTCGGTTACCTTATTTGGTTTAATATTTTTTACAATGCAAATAGATTCAATCACATAAACAACTCCGGCTGGTGGTCGTTTCATTGATCTTACTTCAATAATATCATTCTTATTTAAAGCTTTAAGACTTTGTTCAGCTGCCAAAAGCGCAGGCATTGCCTCATCTATAATAGTAAAAAATAAATAGTATTTTTCATTTACCCTCGGTTTTTAAAAAATTATTTATCTATTAATAAATAAGCTTTTGTCAATGTGTCAAAGTAAAAAAAAAATGCAAAAGTCTAATCTTACTATGAGACACGATTATCTGATGATCGCGTCATAAAAATCTATAATTAGTCGATCTTCATATCTTCGTTATCGAGAATCGTGTCCCAGTAGGAATAGAAAGTAAAATATCATGTGCAGTCAGCATAGATAGGGTCATCATTGGTCAAATGACCCTATAACACGTCAATTTTTGTTTTAGGAGGACACATTTTTTAGTCAAAATTTACGTTTCAATATCTGTTCAGTAGTTTCAAGAAAATTCACCCTAAATATCAATGGTTACCAACGAAATTGAATGATTCATAAAATAGAGAACTTTCTGAATAACAGATAAAATTTGATAACAGAACACGTCTAAAAGTAGGTAAGAGGTTTTAAAGGTGACATTATATCTTTGCGAGTTACCAAATGTATAGTAAATATTTTCGGAAACTACACAACCAAATTAAAAAATAAAACCTATTAACGAAAGAATTTGAAACTTTTAATCTTTGTGTTTGTGGGGGCGGAAAGAGGAAATAATTTTAAACAAGTAAATTTTGATAAAAAAGTGTGCTTCTAAAAATTAAAACTGACGTGTTTTAGGAATAATTTATAACTAAACAAATAACGGAATTATACGGGGTGATCCGTTTTAATATAAATACATCGAATATTCTAACGATATGTCATATCTGAACGCTTACCAGCTAAAATATTCAAAAACCTTAATCAGTATATCAATTATCAATTGTAGTATTTTCATTCAAATTAATTTTTAAATCCCACACTTCTAAATTAGTTAAATGTAAATAATATAAATTGAAGGGCTTATTGTAAAAACACGGTAAGTCCCACAGCCACAGAAATCTGTTTTATTCTCTAATTTATTTAATTTAATATTATGATAAAAAACAATAAGCAAGTTTTAAATATTATTCTTGGAGTTTATTAACTTATTAAAAAGTATTCAAGTTTATTTTTGATAAAACTTGATCTAACACTGGTTTTTTAACTTAATAATTTAATAGCTCCGTATTTTGTGATTGCGGCTTATTGTGTTTTTACAATAAGTCCTTCAAATGTATTATAAATTTGTAGTCAAATTTAAATAGTGGATATTATTGCCAATGGCTTATCGCATTTCTAAAGGTGGGTCCAGACTTGAACATTTTAGCCCGAACGAACAGAACGAACTGAGCGCGCAGAGCAAAATTTTCAGTCTGGACCTGCGTCCCAGCCGAATTGAACGCGCCAAACGTTTTCCGTAGCTTGTCGGTAAATCAAAATTGCTCAAAATGATTTATTGTTCGCCGAATTATTCAGTTGACGGGATATTAGAAAGTTCGAGTTGCTCGCACCATTCGGGACTTTTGTTTTGTGTTGTGTGGAGGTAAATTAAGGTTAGGTACAATATAACTTGAAATGGAGTGGGACAAGGAAAAGTGTTTAAAATTATTTGACACTTATAAGCAATACCCTGTGTTGTGGAATCCTAAACATGGGTTTTTTTCTTCTTTTGGCTATTTTACAAATAATAAAAAAGCGGTAAAAGCTACTGCTTTCTCAGAATGCAAATATCTATTTTGTTTGGACTGTTCGTTCTGTTTTTTCCTGCGCGCTCAGTTCGTTCTCTTTGTTCGGGCTAAAATGTTCAAGTCTGGACCCACCTTAAAGCAAATATCAATAAATAAAAAATATGATAAAAGTGCAAGCAATCGTAAAATAACCTTTCATTGAAAATGGAAAAGTTATTAGAAAATAACTTGATATTTGCTTGGTCTTGCAAATCTAATTTATTACATTTTATTTTAATTGATTTATTTTATATTCACTTTAGCATAAAAATCCGAAAATAAACTATTATGCTTTTAGTTTTGTAATGTAAAAACTGTTGTTGTGAAATGAAAGAAAATACATTTATATTATTTATAAAAGTTTTGTTTTTTATATCTAAAATAAGATAATTTAATTTAAAAGCAAGTATTATCTTGCCTTTCCTTGATGCTAAAGAACTTTGGAAAAACTGAATATTAATAACTCGTAACCTTTCTAAAGGAGATAAAGAGAGGTAGATTTTTTTATTGTTTTAGGCAATCGGCAGATATAAATGTGATCGATTCTTTTCTATACACGTCCAGTCACTTAAAGACGTTCATGTCAATGTGTGAAAAGGAGACGGTCTAAGGCATGTAGAACACTAACAGATTAGACAAAGAAAGTCTGCATGTAAACATTTTCTGATAGGGTGACACCTTGGTCCCGCTTTGATGTTACTTTATTTGTCTATGAACCTTTTAAAGTGGCTAAACGTGTATATGCTTAGGACTCATTTACTGGAACAAGAACAGAAGCGGTCTAAGCTTAGCAATTACCAAAAACATTTTTTGTAACATCACTCTTTCACAACAATACAAAATATCTACAAAACCATTATTATTATGCTAACCTAAATCTTTTTGTGCATCCTCAGCAATAACCTGCGTTTCGATCGCTTTTTTGCCCGCTTCTTCTTCTTCCCTTTCTACAATTTCTTTAGTCTCCTCAGCAACTATCTGGAATAGTGTAGAAACTCTTAGTTAAATTTTATATATTAAAAAGTCTACCCAGCAAACACTATTTGCCGGCAATATACATTTTTCATATTGGCATTGATGGTAAAGCATTGGCAATTGGTGACAATATTATGCAAACATCTAATACGCATTAAAAAGTCAACCCTAAATAAACACTCAATTGCCAATAAATTTTACATGCAGGTGAATTGCCGGCAAACATACAAAAATGGCGGCATACCAATCCTGATTAAATAAAGCATGCCTTTTGTTGCAAGCAAATAAATATTGGATTTTTGAAGGCAGATCTTCAATGCATATTCATACTTTTCAAACCATATTATTTACATTGCTATTTAACTAACATTAGAGCAATTTTTTTGATCTGTTTTATTTATAATGGCAGCTAAACAACAATATTTTATGTTTTTTTACATAAGTTAAAAGAAATGGCTTTTTCATAATATTTTAATGTTACAAATCATGCAAATTAAAATTTAACTGTTTATTATGTATTTTTGAGAGAATAAAAATAAAATGATGGTAAAATTAGCTACGTTAATTTCGACCGAAGGTGACAAATTCAAATTTCCCGCTTAGCCAAAATACAAGATTTGACGATTTTGACAGATGAAGAAAAATTGCTTTTGTTTGACCGCTTTGTGCAATTGTTTTCTACGTGGTTTTCTAGCTTTTTATTTTCTTTAAAAAAAGGAGTTTTTTAATAGACATAACTAAGTGTATTTATTACCTAATTAGTGTGTGTTGTGTGATTATTTGGTGATGGCTAGTCGAGAAGGCGAGTTATTCAAGTAGACTGTTAGGAGCTGTAAATATTTTGTTTAAGACCTTTTAAGTTTGTAGTTACTTAAAAAATTGTATGAAATTAGGGAGTTGCCTTATTAAAAGTTTTAAAGAGTTAATAAAAAATATTATGTATATTTAATAGTTTTTTTTTGACATTTTACTCCTTTAAAATATTTCTCCCTATGTTTTGAATCTGAAAATTGAGTGTAAATGTCCCTTGAATACTTACTATTTTAAAGTGTTTTTTTTTATTTAGTACCTATTTTTAAATTTTATTACATACCTTTAATTTTTTATGGTTTATTGTTACTGGATAAAAATTTATATTATGTAATTTTTTTAATGATAAGTTTTCCTGCCTTTTTTTCTCATTTTTTTCGATTACAAAATTCTGAATATGTTATTTAACTTTTGGGACATTCAACTTATAAAATTTTGCAATACTTACTTAATGATAAATGGAATTATCCTAAAAGCAATCATCATAACTTATTAATGATGGATGCCATCATAGTATCTGCAACATGTAGCCCAATAACGGCCAATTGCCCACTTTCGTGTCTTTTTGTTATCTTTTTGCCAATAACTTATTAATGATGGATGCCATCATCCTAAACGCATTTTTTCATTATAACTTATTAATGACGGATGCATTATCTGCAACACGTGGCCCAATAACAGCCAATTGCCCACTTTCGTGTCTTTTGATACCTTTTTGCCATAGCCTTGCCATTAAAGAGTGTTGGCAGTGCCAGTAAATTAAATGTACATGGCCGGCAAAAATGTTATATGTGTGTCTTGTAAGTTTAAGAGGTTTACAACACATACCGTATCAGCGGCAATAATTTTAATCATTGCTTCAGCTTCACTTGCTGCTATTTCCAAAGCCGGCTTCATTACTTCTAATTGTTGCTGCAGAACTTTTATTTCCTCAGATGTACTTTGTAGTTTTCCAAGACCTGAAAAATGTTTTAAATAAGTTTTAAAAAATAAAAGAGTTAAAAACTTCTAACTGCTTGTTATTTTCTTGAACTGCAAGGTTGCATCTGTTGAACACTGTCCGATCTCGATTTTACATAATGTATTTTTTATGAAATCCTTGAACTATTTGTAAAAATTGTGGAGTAAGCGAATTGATAATTTTAAATTTGTAGATATTGTTTTTGATTTCTTAACAAAGTGTATTTTGTTGCTGTTAATCCCCAAAGTCTTTGCACTTTTCCTGTATGTTATGAGTCTCCATATAAACAGCACCCAGATCGGCCTGATTTATTCAAAGGTTACCACGACATCTACCTTAAGGTTTTCACGGCTACGTGGTAACCGTGGAATACACCAGGCCCAGGCCGATCTGGTTGCTGTTTATATGGAGACAATAACATACAGGAGAAGTGCAGACATTTTGGGGATTAAAAACAATATAATCATTTAAAAAAATAAGTTAAAGTCACTAAAAAGGTAAAAATAAAACAAAACGGGTAATAGCTTATTGCATAAAAGTATAAAATATATTAATACTAAATAGAAAAAATTGCTTTTTAATGTTTCAAAAATTATTAGAGCATTACTCTACAATTGTTTCGCCTTTCTAGGGCTTCATCAAGAGTACTTCGTATACGAAGTACTCTTGATGAATTAAAAATGTTTTACAAGAAACCAACTGCGGATACAATTCAGTGTAATAAAATATATTGTTAATTTAGTTATTAACATTGAGTAATTGAGCACATATGCTATTATCCAACTTATTTTTAATTTTTATTTTATTATTTTTAACTTTTTAGTGTCTTTTACTAATTTTTTTGAAGTCGGTTCAATTTTATTTAAATGATTAGCTTTTTAGTTTCTTATTATTACAATTAAATCGGTAAATATTTACTAAAAATACTACTAGTACCTATTTTAGCGGTTAGCTGCAGCTTCTATCGATTTATAAGCTTTTAACAGAAATGGAGGTTTAATTAAGGAATTAAAAAAAAGATTTTACTAACCAGAACTAACCATGACCCCCACCTATACTCTGTCTTTGGTTCCTTATATTTTCTATTAAAAGCTTAAAAATCAATGCACAGGGGGCTGCAATAAATCGATACACACGGGGCTACAGCTAACCGCTTGTAGATTGGTAGAATACATTATATCTATCAAAAGCTTATAAATCGATACACGCGGGGCTGCAACAAATCGATACACACGGGGCTGCAGCTATCCGCTTTTCTTTTAGTTCGGTGAAAAGGGTTAATTTTACCCTAAGGTTGTCGAATCTGAATGTGCTTTGATCTTTCCTACGTATGGCAAAGAGAAGTGCACTCTTTCAAATAAAAAAGAATTTTTAATATCGGTCCACAAACACCAGAGTAATTGCGTAACATACAGACAAAAAGGAAACATACGCGGCGAATTGTGAACTTTCTCCTTTTGGTCGGTGAAAAGTGTAAATTTTACCCCAAGGTTGTCGATTCTAAATGCTCCCCTGATCTCTTCTTTGTTTATGCTTTATTATCTGGACATATGCCTATTTATATAAGCATTCTCTTTCAAATAAAAAGAAAATAAAATCGGCTCACAAACGCCAGAGTAATCGCGTAACATACCTACACAAAAAAACATACGCGACGAATTGAGAACCTTCTCTTTTTGAAGTCGGTTAAAAATAAAATTTGCTAAGAAATTAAAAACTATGTCCAGGAATTCAAAATTGTCAAATCTCTTACTTTACAATTGTTACAAAAAGTTTAAGGATTCCATAAAAAATACAATATGTACTTTTTTTATATTTTCATACATCATTGAAATGGTAAATTTGGGCCCAATTGCTGATTTTTAATTGTTTTAATGAATATAACTCGATAATTGTTAAAACAAAGCGGTTTAAAAAAATGGTGACCAAACTTTGAGCTGGCATCATGGATCATCTTAATCAGCATTTTATTTTGAACATAATTCTGCAAAGATATTCCATGAGCATAATTTTTGATATAATTGCGCCCATACGACCTAGTCTACTAATAAGACTTGTCTAATAAATTCATTAACACCCGGTATTATTATTTTGCTCTTGTTTAATACCATTTTTAATTAATACCTACATACAAAATCTACAATAAAACTAACCCGTTTTTAGTCTACCAATTCCTTGAGTCAATGAGCCTTTTTTCTTATTCATTAACTCGGTATAGCTTGACAAAAGCTCTAAATAGGAAGTTGGGGTTACGTAGTTATGTCTTGAAAGCTCTAATTTATAGCGTTCGCTCGCTTCGACAACGCTAGCGTGCATAAATTGAAAAACCACTACGATTCCTCGAAGGATTTCTTCGGATACGTTTAGGTCCTCGACATCTTGAAGGAATTGAAGTGCAACCGACTGAAAAAAATATAAACTTGGATATTGGTCATAGTCTAGTCAAGAAGTGATTTTTCTGCGAAAAATAGTTCTTGTAATCGTAAAAATATAGGTGTTGGTTCTGGTTCTAAATTTTAAAAAAAAATAATGAGAAAAATTATCTGTTTAATAATTCCCCACTTAAAAATTTCATAATGTGTTATTAACAATCATTAAAAATATGTATTGTTTGATTTATACCTCTTAATTAATAATGAAACGTTAATAAGGTACCTAACAACTATTACAATATATGACTGTCACGAAGTTAACAGTACAAAGATCGCAATTATTCTGATCGTACAAAGGTTTTCTGTCGCCCTTTTATAGTAGCCAAAAAGTGTCCAAAATACTTTAGAATTGTCAGGTAAATTATTTTAGGACGTACCTGTAATGCTGTATCTGGCCAAGGACTAAACCAGTCAATGGTGCAACAGTTTACTAAAGCAGGAAATTGCCTTAATCTTGCTCGAAATATTTCTCCAATAGGACTAAAAATATTTTATACTTAAAAAAAAACACATCAGAAAACCGTATAAATACCTCATAGTTATTACGGTGTGTAGATTAGATCTAACTTGTTTTTGAAACACAGAAAACAATATAGACTTGGTTGCTGCGAGACCCATCTCTTGTACGATTCCTTTCATTCCTTGGTATATTTTGTCCATTTCATCGGGAGCATAAATATTTGGTACATCTCCAGAATTTAATACATTATTTAGGTCTTCCAAAAATGATTCCGATTTTATCTTAAAAGTAAAACCTTGTCTGTAAATTTATACGGTGTAATACAAATGTTACAAATGTTTTATTGTTAATTTTATTTAGTTTACAGATATTATTATGTTTTAAAATTTGGTCTTTTAATATCATGCTTAGTTTATGCACTAATATAATTTTAATATTGGTGTCTACAATAAAAGGTTGTACTACAAAAAACTATTAAAAAGAATTTTTAGTCGAATTGGTCGAAGATGGCCTACAAAATGGCCATCTCGATTTCCGGATCTAAACCCCTTGAATTTATTAAAAAATTTGTAAGGTAGAATCACAATAACTACAACTAAACCGATTTTAAAATACTCATAAAGATTATTAAACAGATTATTTGATGCCGTTTAAAATAATGTATTACTTGACTCTCCCATTTGAACTTTTGAGAATTGTGTTGGAAAAAGATAATACTAAACTTGCATTTTAACACAAAAAAAGGGTAAGTTACTGAAAACTTAGGACTAGAGAGATAATTTCAAACCCTTCAAGTATCACTTGACCCCCTTTCCCATTTGAAATTTTTAAAATTTGTGTTGGTGAGGAAAGAGCTGTTGCCTTGACAATTAGAGCTGTCGCCTTGACAATTAGAGCTGTCGCCTTGGCAATTAGAGCTGTCAGTGATATGTCAAAAAATGCAATCAAAATATATCGAACGGTTAAGAAGTTAGAAGGGGGACGACTGTATAATTATCAATGATAAAATTGTCTGGTAATTAAAAAGAAATATGTTTTGTAAACCTATTTGTTCAGAATAAAACCAATAAATAAATTTATTTCTATAAAATTAAAACGCTTACTTGAGTATCAGAAAATAGAAAAACTGTTTCTCGTCTCTTGCAAGCCTGCACTAAGCATTATTTTTTTAATATCTTCTCTCCAGTCGTACGAGCCGTAAGATTTGGTTAGTTCAATTTGAAAACAAATATATTCTGCCATAAAAGCTGATAGTCTTGTTAAACTTTGGCGACCTAAAAGGTAAAACATGTTTTTAGAGTAGTTTTAGTTTATTATTGGTCAACAGTGCTGCAAAACTAAAATTTAAATTTAAAAATATTACTTTCTTTAGATTTGACAATTAAAAATCCAATCCCAGAGGACTATTTTAACAAATTTTAAGTGCCATTGTCTAGAAAACAAACGATTTTTTACCGTATCGTAATGCGCTTGCGTAGAAGCGATACGTTGGTTTCAATCCGTTACGTTATACCTATATATCAGTACCGGCACACGTATCGCGTATCGCGATCGGTAACGTATCCCGACTTTGGAACGTCAAAATTAGAAAAGAAGAAGATTCATAACCATTAAATTTAATCGATTGATTGACAAGTAAGTTAAAACCAACAAGTTAAAAACATTGCATCCATCGTTAAATTAAACACATAATAAAGCACAGTAAAATCATGAAAAAAGTTAGGCGTCTATATGACACCTGTTAGAAAAGGATACAAATCCTAAACAAGCTTGGTTTAGGTGATTGCATTGAAAAAAAATTAACATTACGTAAGTATGCTTTTCAGCCGTGCTTTTTAACCTTTTTTTTGTTCGCTGACGTATTGTCTGTCAGTAGGCATACAGGTATAAGTGTGCATGCATACTTATGGTGTTGATTTTTGTTTCTGCTATCGTTGACTTTCGGGACACCCTAAGAAAAATCACTCCTATTAAAAGATCTCCGAGATACTAACAGTACCTATTTTTAAATTATATCGCCAGATTTAAGTGATGTCAATTTCTCAAATTATTTTTAAGTTGGTACTTTTCTTTTAACACTGTATAGAATACAAGAAAATAAGAACATTTTTAAATAAAATTATGTCTAAAAATGGTTTCTTTCCAGGTACACAGGGTGTTAAGGTTTTAGGAAATAAATGTCTTTTTATCATAACTTTCCTACCACTTCAGATATTTGCTCAAAATTTGGTACACTTCTTATGATTATTAAATTACATTTCTTGCGTAAAAGTTTTTAAAACATTTTTACCAGTGGCGTTCGAAAAAGGTTTGTCTTAAATTTTTGAAGAAAAAATAGTACGCCACTGCTTTTTCTTTAAATTAATAATATTTTTGAAATACTTATTTACTTTGGGGTTATAACTGTTCCTTAATATTTATTCCGTACGACGAACGGTTTTCGTTAAAAAATTAAAAGCCATTTTTATGCATGGCAAAATCGCATCCTGTATATTACCTGATCCACCCATTCCAAGTAACAAGGCATTACCCATTGGTTGTCTTATAATTCTAGCAATTCTGCACACATGGGATATAGCATCCAAAAATAAAACTAGTTTCATAGGTTTCGTGCTCTGTGAATTGTAATCGTCCAAATAATAGTTTAAAGCGCTACTCAATCTGTCAAACTGCGTTATTTGAGCATAGGGACCCATCTCGACAGACGGGTCAATGAAATCACCAAAGAGAATAGGTCGAACACCCAGTGTTGTCTCAGGATCAAGGTCGTAAAAGCTGGTGATTTGCTCTTTAAGAAGATCTTCAAACCAGACTCTATCTTCATCATTAACCAGTCGATCTTGAAATACACGACAGCATTCATGATACCAAAGGCGCAGTAGTTCTTCAATGTTCTGCAAAACATTTGGTTGAATTAAAAAAAAGAAAATAATTTTTGAGTTTTATCATTAAAATGCTTTAAACAATATACCGGGTGACACAGGATGTTGATTACCCCTCCCTTTTTGATGACAGTACAACATAGTGATAATTTTTAAAATGTCATTTATTCACGACATTTGCAAATGCCTTTTGACTAGGCAAATGACTTCATGAAAATAATTTTTATTTAAAAGCCATTTGCCTACAACAAAATAAGAAATAAAATTATATTTATAACTAACTAGTATACTTTTGTCGTCGCTTATATTAAATTTGTTTTCAAATACGAAAATATTCGCCCAGAAATTTAAGTGTTAGGAACACCTGTTTTGGGCCAGTTGGATTTAGTGTATGATTTTACAGTTTGTAGTAAATTCTTCAAGATTTTTATAATATCCTGTAGCCTGTCTTTGCACTAATAAAAAAAACAAATAAACATTAAACACTCATAAAAGGTAAAGAAAAACTTTTTTTTAATAAAACACTCTGTAAAACATTGTTCTAATATTTCAATGTATTCACTTCTTCAAATGTTATTCGACGTTGAAGTTTGGATTTAACTTTAACGTCGAATAACCTTTGAAGCAGGGAATTTATTGAAAATTTTAAGAGTCCTTTTTGTAACACATCCAATATTCTTTAAAAATATGTATTAGATTTATATAAATATTGATATTTGTAGTGCTAACAAAAATCCAAACTTAACAAACAAAAAAACAAAATTTGAAAAATACGAAAAGGGGTTTTTTGGAGAGAGTTTAATTTTCTTTAAGGATATATGTTAAAAAATTCGGATCAAGAATGAATGAAGATAGACTACTTTATATTCATTTTAAGGGCTTAAATCTTTGCGATATTTTTTGTCAGCTTGAACAATATTTTCAAAATATTAAAAAAAAAAAGATTTTTTTGCCCTTTCTAGTATACATATTTTAAAATAGGTTTAGATTTCGTATAAACTTAAAAAGAAAAATGTGTTTTTAATTTAATATTTTTCTTGCGTAAAAATGTCTTCGAGTAGTTTTTTTGTTAGCGATTTTTAGTTAAAAAAAGGGGTATCTTTGTTTTCATTTTTTTGCATTTAATCGTCTAATATAATAAATATGTTTTATGATATAAAACATTTTTTTTAAACTTATCTTTTTATCAAGGTATGCATTTTGTACATTTTGGGATAGTGGAAAGTATATTTTTTTAATTGGCTAATGCTGGCTGCACACATCGTACTTTTCAATCGGGCAATCGGACACGATTCTCGAATACGATTTTATCTAAAGGTTGAATGATAGGTTTTTATGATCGCGACTCATAGATTCGATCCGATTTTGGATTGACGAAACGTAAAACATAACATAGATCAGTCAACTTTCGAAAATCTGTAACATCGTTCAATTAAAAGTAGGATGTTTGCGGCCGGCCTCAAGCTACATCTACAAAATTTGCTATCTAGAAGGTCATGTAGAATTTAACAGTTATTTTGACAACATTGCCAGTTTCGTGTCACTCGTATTTTTGGTATTTTAAATGCATGCCCCATTTATTTTTATTGCAGTAAATTGGGAGTTCAAATTTAATAAGTTCACAAATTTTTACTACTTGTTTTTTTTATCTTTTTGACATCCCACGAAAGCCTATGCCTAAATGCCAGAGTACCGTGGGTGTCGGGTTATTAGATGTTTAACCCATCGCTCCCCTGTTCCGTCAACGTTGTATTGTAATGAATAGGGTCGTTGAGATAATTTAGCCGTTTCCCATTTTGACCTGGAAAGAATTTTTGTGGATACCCTACATTAATCCCTTCGATTCCCAAATTTTCTCGGAAATATTTCTGGGGGCGAGCCTTCTTATATCTTATGTAGTCAAGAATGCTCCTCCCGGAGAATTTAGCCTTTGGCACGATAATTTCGTGAATTGGCATAGTAAAGGGTTACAATGGCCCAAAAGTCAAGCACGATTTGAATTTTGCGCCATTTGTAATGTAAATAGCCGATTTTTTTGGCCCACCAATGTATACATTTTTTTTTTAAACATAAAGTAAGTACTATGGGTTATTTGCCTCTATAGATAAAAATAATTAAAAGTAAGTAAGTTTAGGGTATCAGTTCTAGGTAACTTTTAAATTTAATCAAAGACAATTGTAGTTTCACTATAGACTCCCAGAACAATGCTAAATTTTTGGTCATCAACTTGGACGCTCGCTTCGTGGAATTTATGAAGCGGGTATCCATCGAGTACACACGTAAACAGAACGTATAATTTGCCGCTTCATAAATTTAGCCAAGCCTGCGTCCAAACTGATGACCAAAAATTGAGCATTGTACTACAATTGTCTTTGATTTATTGCTATGGGTTAGTTTAAGTTAATACATTAATTAATAAATATAACAAATTTAGGTATTACGAAAAACAACATATAATTTAGAACTCTTATAAACATATTATAACTTTCTATAAATAAACAGCATATCCATATTTAGCCAGAGGCTGGAATGCCGCAATAATGATTATTTTCCTTAATCATGCAATCTTTCCCTCTTGGACACTTAAATGTATTTAAAGTTCTTTGTACTTTAGGGCCATCTGGACTAGGGACAGTCCAACATGAAATGTAGCTGTTTGGAGATACACATATCATTGCTGACTCTGGACACGTATCTTGCAAAACTAAAATTAAAATACTTATAATTGTGTCAATAATACTAAATTTAAAAAAAAAACGTGTTTTTTTAAATCCACACGAGTTAATTTTTTCATTACCCGACTTCAAAAGAGGAGGACAATTTTTAAACAACGAAAAAAAAACGAATGCAGTTAGAGAAAACACGTTGTTTTCAATATTTTCCGGTTAGTACATTTTTAATGCACGTGTGGTATTTAGTGGAAAATTTCCGGAATGAAAATAAAAGAAAGTAGATAAATTATTTATATTTCTTTGCTGCCAAATAATTTTTAGCAATAACTATCCAAATTTGCATTTTATCCATTTTAAGGTACCCTTTTACCTAACCTTTAATTGATACATTGTCACAACATTTAGGTAGTGGGGGTTTTAATTTGAAGAATCAAAAACTTTTTTAATTTTTCGTAAAATTCAGAGGGTATGTTGCTTTGCACACGCAGCTTCTTATTGGTCACAAAATGGTACATAATAATACGCACCTCCTTATTGGTCACAAAATGGTCATAAATAGTCACTAAGTGAGACGAATTGGGCATTCATACACGAAATTTTACAGCGTTTTTAAAATATTAAGGTCATCAAAAAATTAATTATACATGGCTTAATCAAAAAGGATGCAATTGGTCACAAAATGGTCAACATTGGTCATTATAATCGAATAATTGGTCAGCAAGATTGAAGGAGTGTTGTATTAAATAAAAACATTTACGGACGAAAAAAATTTGTGAGCGGCCCAAAATTAAACATTTTAGATTTTTAGTACTCCATTAAAATGTTACATTAGGGGTAACAATTTGGGAAGGACGCAATTTTATTTTTAGTTGTCATGAGAAGGTCAAAGTAAAGTTACATTCAAGTTTGTGGGGTCGTCACCCAGGGCCGGCTCAAGGAAAGAGCCGCCTGAGGCAATGAGGCAAGTACAATTTTTCCGCCCCTACAAGGGAATGAAATTTTTAGGGTTATAAATTTTTGAACAGCAAAAAAAGGGTTCTTACCTCTATTTATTGATTGCATATTTCTCAAATTAATTCTACAGACCTAATCTATATTTTTAAAAGGACAAAAAATAAAATGGTACTCCCTTATTCCACTATATTTGTAAATTTACATTTAATCATTACAGCGGATCATTTTGCCGCCCCTGTAAACATGCTGCCTGAGGCGGTCGCCTCACCGGCTCACCCCTCGGGCCGGCCCTGTCGCCACGCTTGTCCTGTGGCCGCCATTTTGGAAAAGGGGTGCAAACGGATTTTATTATTTATATGAAGGACTGTTGATTACAAGAAAAAAATATTTAATGTTTTTCGTTTTAAATTAAATTATATTTAATTTTGAGTTAGGTAATTTTTTCCTAAGACTAAAAAGAAAAAAGTTAATAACGAAAATTAGGGTCACACGTGTAACATTCATTTTTAAACCGTTATAACTTTTTTTTCTTCACTTTGCAAAAAATTACACTAAAGCATTTTTATAGAATATCATTTAAAAAATAATTTTAGTCCAGTACCTTTTTATCATCCGATAAAAAATAACAAAGTTATAAACAACTAACCCGTCAAGAGTAAACACCCTGGTTGAGCGGGTTGGAATAAATTTACTGGTTTGTGTTTGGGAAAAACGTTGGAACACGTCGATTTTTGTTTTTGGCTGTGGTGTTTTTTATAATAAAATCATGTATATAGGGTGGCCCGCAAATAAGCAATGACCAATTTTTTTATTTTTAATGGAAACGCCTATTTTTTATTACGTTTTTAAATACTGCCTCGAATTCTAATTATTTTTCATGTTCCATGTCTTATACCTAAAGCTAACAGTTATCGAGAAATTCAGCAATAATTTCATACAATATTTATAAAGGGTTAAAAAAATTATTTAAATTTAAGTAGTAAACAGTTCTTCATATAAATAATTAAAACCATTTGTACCCCTTTCCCAGGATGGCGGCCGCAGAAAGTTTTTTTATTTTCTGTTGTAGAATCGCCCCGTAAAGTTTGTCGGTTGAGTTAGTGGACACCTTGTATGTATGTAGGTAATTTGATTGAAATTGATAAAAACTTTGATGTCTTTTGGTGACTAAACGGTGAGGTTTATCGACTTTAATAAGAAGTACCTTATTTTTTAAGTTTTTGATTGTTTATAAAATGGCGCCCCCAGCTTTGCGATATCTGCCAAAAGAAAAAAGTTATGATGTAAATAAATTTTAAGTTTAAGGTAAAGTGCCCTCTGGCGGTATTTAAAAAAGTACTTTTATCTTAAAATTTTAGAATCTGCAAAGCTCGATTTGTGTGCTAAATATCAACTGGATTGGTTAAAAAATAATTGCAATATGGCGAAAAAACCAAAATAAAAATTGAACTTTGACGGCTTGTAACTCGAAAACGAATGACATTTTGAAAAAATTATATGAAGCTCTACCCTTATTTTGTCAAGTAGAATCCCCCTTAAGTTTCGTGATCGATTTTTGAATCACCCTGTATATTTATAGCGATTGGTGCCCGTAAGAGTTTAAAACTCCCAATATTTATTTCAGTATTGTTGACCAAATATTAAATACCCATGACCAACTTTCCGAATTCGTTTTTCAAATTTAAAATTTTTATTTTTGGGCCGCTTACAAAATTTTCTCGTCCTTAAATGTCTTTATTGAGTACAGAACGCCTTTTTAGTCTTGCTTCAATCATACTGACTTATATTGGCCATTTTATGACCAATAGTATCCTTTTGATTGAGCCGTGTATGATTAATTTGAGGCGCTAAAAATGTTTCGATGACCTTGATATCTTAAACAGACTGTAAAAGTTGGTGTATGGATGACAAATTCACCACACTTAGTGACCATTTATGACTATTTTGTGACCAATTCGGACCTATTTTTTAAATTTCACATTTTGGGCCGCTAAATATATGGAGCAAGATCATTTGTGCTATTGTAAAGTCCATCCGTGGAGAAACTATAAATGTAATCACATGAACAGAAACTATTAATGTTAATTTCTGAGTAAAAAGTATGCAAATACCAAGTCGGATATATTATTTGACCTTGATGGGGTAATTTAAGAAAATCCTCTGAAAGATGTTTGTAATGTAATAGTTGAAAATACCGATCTGGATTTATTAAATTGACCGTAATTCAAAAAAGTCCTCTTGAGGACGTTCATAGTGTGGCAATTAAAAATATTAACCTGGATTTATTATTTGACCTTGTTGGGGTAATTTAAAAAAGTATTTGGACGACATTTTAAATTATATTGTGGTAATAGAAAATACCAACCTTCATTTCTAAATTGACTTTGTTGGGGTAATATTAGATAGTCTTCTGGACGACGTTTTAAATCATAATGTGGTAGTTTATAATTTTTATAATTTGCTTCTCTTTCTAATTCATTATAATACTTCTTAATCGAATCTTTGAAACTGGAGGCAGATGATTGTCGTAATAGTAAAAAATGGAAATCCCTAAAATCTACATTTTGTTTATTATTATATGTTATAATTTATATGAATTTAATGTTTTTGTATACTTACCAATACTTTTTTCATATTTTACAAATGAACTTAGCTAGCCTACACTACTTCTACTAAAATTAATATCAGTCAAAATTAATTAAATATTTAAAATATTAATTGTATTTTTATATTATTAATATTCCAAAACATTTAATGACTTATTCTTTTATAAAGACTTGTAATTAAAAATATCTAATAAACCTATTGTTTCTAGTTACCATCAAATTACGTAGAGAGGATAATATACAAACCTGTCTTAAAATTATCATATTTTGCAAAATCTGATTAAAATATTTTAAGGATATGATATATTTTTAGGGTCGAAATAAGATAATTTCTACAAAAATGCACTTCCCAAGCCACAGCAGCCGTAAGTTGCGTAAAAACCGATTATACATGGTGGCCGTCTATACAGGGTGTTTTTAAGTACCGTACAAAACTTTAAAAGTTGATTCTTATAAGGTTTTATGAAAAAGGTCCTAAAAACATATGTATGTCCCGAGTTCCTTCACTTCTGAGATATAGGGAATTAAAATTATAAAAAGAGTAATATTTTTTTTCGATTAAGCAACTAAAAATAAACTATTTATTTTCCCATCTTTTCTTCGTTATTATAATGTAAGACAAAATAAAATAAAATCCAAAAATTAGGAACAAAAAATTTGGATCAGCTGTCGTGAAATTTATCAGAAGGTAGACATTTGGCAAAATGTTTAAAAATTGCATCAAAAACTATGGTAAACTTGTTCGACAAAAGAAGTAACGAGTTTGCCCAGTTCGACACACGAAATATTTGACATTGACAGGCTGGGTTAAAACGCCCCTTCCAGATATGGCGGTATGAATATTCGTGGTACACTCGTCCAAAGGACCACCCCTAAAAAGGTTTTAAAAGGGTTCTTATCATGAATTTCATTTCATTACTAGCCCAAGGACTATCATAGTTGCTATATTATGTAGGTCAATTTTTCGGAGATCAATAGATCCCATATTGGTTTAAAGTTATTCGCGATCAAATTGGGCCAAAATATAAATGGCCACCCTATACTAAAATGTCGTTATATTTTCGCATAAAATCTTACGAAAATTTACACGCTTGTGTTAATTTAGGCAGTGCATTTATTGCTTATTCTAAAAAAGAAAAATAACAAACTTTGGGGGATTATTAAAGGGGGTGGAGGAGGGGATGGGGTTAAGTCTGATGATGACCACATAAAAACCAAGTCATTAAGTAAAGGTACATCGTAAAAATCGAATCCGATTGGACGGATCTCATTCAACCTAATACTGTGCTCTTGGTCCTAAAATTTATCGAATGCAGATAATTCGGTTCTAAATCCTTTTAAATTTGACAAAGAAAAGAATATACAATGACAAAGAAAGTAAACAAATTAAAATAAACTTCTTTACTTACTTTTGTGTTTTTTTGTCAATTAATTCTATTTAATTTAAAAAAAAGACAAAATATTAACGCAAACCACTAAAAAACACTATTACAATATATAGGCAAATATTTAAGGTTATTTTATTTCCCTCTACTTCGTTTCTACACTTATGAGCTATTTTACTTAATTGCCATTTTTCAAACCTCTTCCAAAACCGTGAATATCGTACAAATAGAACCCACGATCGCATTAAACTTAATTCAAATCGTTTGAAAAACGGGTTTTACTTATGACGTTCAAGCCAATCCTTTATTTAATCGGAAACGAGTATATAGCAATTTTTGTCGGATTGAGTTTTATCCGATGAGTTGAATCGGATTTAGTAAAACGATTTGCACGTACTCATTTATTTCTCGTCTGTAGAAAAGTATAAAACTTACCTGTAGAGCGACAGGATCGAACATTAGAATACCCTGGAAAACCTTGCTTAAATCCCTCAAATTAAATGTATAATGCGTTTTAGCAGGAGTTGGTAGTAGTTCCTTAAGGATTCTTTCGTAGACAATAAGGGTGGAAGCCAAGATTGATTCATGAAAATTTTCTAAATCCTCTTTTCTCGATATCCAAAATGCAAGTATATTGCCAAATATTTTACGCTAAAAGAGATCAAATTAGTTTATTATACAGCGTGTCTCCAGAAGTTTTTACCACCTGAAAAGCTTTTTAAATAATAACTTTACAAAAATTTCCACGAATAAATTTGTATGTTGGAGGCACAGGGTGGCTTTAAAAATAAATGTGAAAAAAAAATTGACAAAACTTACCAAGAGAAATTACTTTTTATATTTTAAAAAGTATTTTTAGTTTTAAAAAAACGTTTGTTTATTTATTTAAAATACATATTAATGACGGAAAAAAACATCTTACTCCAAATTTTCATAAAAATTGAAGACAACATTTTTACTCTTCAGCTATCATAAAAAAGTTAGCTAGTTAAAAGATTATTTAAAAATATATCTTTTTGAGGCCTCCACGTATATCCATCACTCAAATATTCTTGTGGAAATTTATTTTCTCACCAAGCAGGACTCTTTTTAAATGGGCATTTTGTTTCGTAGAGTTAATAATTAAAGAGTTTCCCATTTGGTAAAAACTTCCGAAGACAGGCTGTATATAGGTAGGATATAAAAACATTATTAAACCTAACTACCGTGAGTTATCTTCCACAAGGTAAAAGTAAACCCATTTTTTTTGCTCCTAAAACGTCCTTTAATTAATAAATAATAATAAAATAACAAAAGTTGCCTAAAGCATCCCTTACACGGTCAATATTATTGAAGAAATATTATTGACGCAATATTATGACATTACAATATTGTGTCAATGTATCCCTCTTACGATCAATAGTAATATTGCACTATGGTTGGTGACAATAATATTGACCGTTTTAGGGTGGCTTAAGCACCTTACTAGCTTCCTCCATTTCAATAAAGGCTAAGTAATGAAAGTGACGTAAAAGTCGAGCAGTCACAGGATTCCTGCCACCTCCTGGGGGACCCATAGCCGCAACAAAATTTACATCGATGATCGTTCGAAAATCACCAATGTTCTTTCTATCATACCATCCTAAAAGCGTAGAGACAGTGTTGTATTAAGATACTTTTAATTAAGAAGAAAATTATGTAGTAAAAATTACGATATTATAATTAAGTCGACAACAAACCAAAGGAAAATTGTTGCTCAGAGATGCATTTTAGCCTATACAAAATGATTTAAAGAATTTAAAGTAAAATCTATTTTAACTTGTAATACCACTAGTGCTAAATTTATTTCCGGAAATTTTTCAAGGCCACGAATATTTTAAAAATTATCCCGAGCCGCAGGCGAGGGAAAATTTTCTTAGAATATTCGTGGCCGAGAAAAAATTCTCGGAATAATTTAAGCACGTGTGGTATTCGGTAAGAAAATTTCACACCAAGTTTGTGTTAAATAATATTCTTTTAAATTAATATTTGTAACTTTGACACGAGCTTTAAAATTTTACTATAAAATAAATATTTTCCATTTTACCAATTGTAGTTGCAAATATATGTAATTTTAGAGCTTATCATTGTTTATTCTTTTATATTATATATACATCTTATATTACTACAGTTGGTAAAAATAGTTTATTTTAATTTTTTTAGACCCATACCTTGCTTTCGTTTGCTCTTCACTTATGTCTAGTACTTCAGTCTTATGATATTATTTTACTAACTGTAGTTGTATAAAATTGTCATTTAGGGTCTTAAAACCTTACATTATTTTTATATTATGTTATGTCTGAAATACTACAACTGGTACAAAATAACATTTTCTTTAATTATGTATGTGAATGACAGACATGACGTTAAACAAATTCAATGATTATGTCAAAAATTTCCACTATAATTCGCTCCAGGGTACCCCAGCGCGGTAGAAGAATCCCGATAAACACTTGTGTTGTCGCGGTAATGCAGCCAAAACTACACATTTGATTGGTCAAAAAACAGGATACTTGCTATGAATTATAAATTGATCTGCGCAAACGCGAGAATTCAAGTCATACCGTTCGGGCGCTATCGACTAAATCGTTATTTAACCTTGATGATGAGTCTACATTAGCGCGCGGTTTAATTTTTTTTTAAAAATAGTGTAACGTCATACCTAGCGAAAACCGCTGACGCCATCTTTAGCCATAAAAGAGCGCTGGCTGTTTAAAATATGGCTGAGAGACACCAACCAGCGGGACGGTAACCCTATAGCAAAAAATTAACCATAGCCTTATTATTAAACTTAAGAATAATGAAACTTGAACAAAGAATATTTGCTAACGACAAATGAATAATTTCAAGGTCAAACTTGTCACGTGATCTAAAATTCTAAAATTAC
>JACEGR010008734.1:0-33787 GCA_014170235.1 Listronotus bonariensis
TAAACTAAAACATTTCTTAGTAAAGCAAATAAAAAAAAACTAACCAAACTAACCATGGGCCAAGTGAATAAAGTTAAGAAAAAGCTAATACTTTAGTACTTGCTTTATTTGTTTCAGGCAACTTTGTTTGTTATATCTTTTATTAATTTAAGTAAAATCATTTGCTTGGCCTTATTCAACTGACCCCATGACTGTCCCAATGTAACAGTTGTGCATAACCGTCTATAGCGTATTAAATCAAATTAAACGTGGTTTGGCTTTTTACCGTAGTCTGCAAAACACACTGGTACGTCTATTATGTAATTAAATATATCATGCCATTTACCTAACAAGAACCACGGTGAATACCATTTACCTAGGCAAAGGGCTTTTAAATAAATAATATTTTCATTGGGTCATTTGGCTAGACAGAAAGCATTTGCCTAGACAAAAGCCATTTGCCTAAAATAACCATTTGCTTGCGAAATATATAAGAAAAACAATTCCGGATCAAAATAATCGTTAGGGGGTTAGGAGAAGTGGTCATTAAGGGTAAAAATGCTTTTCTACAATTTCCAGCTAAACAAGGCATCCTACTAAAAAAGTTAAATACAAAAGTTGTCGATAATAATAAAAAAAAAACTATAACTTATATGGTGTGTCTACGTAAGTTGGCGTCATATGAAAAACTTTTTATTATTAATTTTACGAAAAAAATGATTCTTTATAAAAAGTTCTGCATGGTACAGAACCTAAAATACAATCATCAGATATCAAATTATGTCCATCATCTACAAGGTTTGGTCAAAAATTTAATTTTTGTTAAAGAGTAAAGTAGCAGGATGTCAAAAAGTATTTTTATTTATTAAAATTGTAATTTTGAAGATTTTTTTTAAATCTTGAAAAATCTGAAAACATTTTTAAATGTAAAAGCTGGGTTATAGGTATTACTCTGTGTTGGTAATATACAGGGCAAGTAATAACTAAAAATATAAAAAATGCCTAGAGTAAAGTGTATCATTTTTTAAAATAGAACAAAACTGTATAAGTTAATGTGGTAGAAAATTGAATTTAATATTTTAAAAATCCAATAATTTTTTTTTCTTTTATTTTAATGCTTTAACTTTAAATCTGAACATAATATATAATTCTCCTTAACAGTTACCTATACATTTTTTCTATTAAAAAAAAGTACTTTACTCTGGATCATTTTTTATATTTTTAGGTATAACTTGCCTTGTATATTACCAATCGGGTTAAAATTTATTTTTTATTTTTAGTTTTGGACCAGGCGACCAGTTTTTCCAAAATTCCGATTTATAATTCAAACATTTTGTTCTATTTGTTCTCTTGTAACACCCATCCTGAAACACACTATATAAATGCAATCCAACTTTTAAATTTAAAAATGTTTTAAAACTTTCCATTTTGTTAAACAATTTTTTAAATTTACAATTTAAAATAAATATTAATTTCTCGGACAAAAGTACTACAATGTCCGAGTATAATAAAAATATTATTATTTTTTATTTGATGTTGATGTTTTTTATGATATTAATTAAAAGTAAAAAAATGAGCCCTTGAGAACTTTTTTAATAAAAAATGGTTAATCGAAATGGCGGTAATTTTTTTTTAAGTAACTTTTTATTAAAAAGGCTGGATATTTATTAATGAAAAAATACAGATTTACCCTAGTATAAAGTACATTTTTTCTAATAAAAAATACATTATAGTAAAAATATATAGAGTATATTTTCTTAAAATTTTAGCCTAGTCAAACCATTGTTGTAGAAGACAAAAATTGAAAACGGGAAGCAGTTATTTGAACTTTTCTAAAAATTATTGAGGTTAGGGTATAAATGGTTATGACATAAATAGAAGGTTCTTTTATTGTCGACAACTTTTACATTTATTCTTTTACATGGAATGTATTTTTAGCTAGAAACTGCAAAAACCATTTTTAACGCTAGAAACCCCTAAACCCACTCCCTAACCCCTAATGGATTATTTTGGTCCGAAATATTTTCTCTTTTATGGTTTAAATATATTTTATAAAATTATACCAATAGTTTGCTGTAAGGAATCTTTTTTAGCAATTAGGTATTTGCAGTAAAAGTTATTAATAATTATAAAATTATATTTTAATAACTTTAATGGTTTTTAAAATAGTAATACTTTACATATTTAAATAAATATTATTAAATACAAAAATTTCAGAATGCTGCAAATTAATATTTTTAAAAAATTATTATATTTCTAAGTTTTTATCTGATAGTGAACCATTTAAAAACGATGTGTATTGGGGTTTTTAAAATTATGAAGAATATAAAAACTTACAAACTTCAGTATTATTTTATGTAATAATTACATATATTACATACATTTAGGGTGGTACCCTTTTTGTAATGTAACCCTGATTATTTCATTCAAGTAAACCAAACTTTTCTATAACTGTAAAATGGTAGAATCACAAAGACGAAAAAGTTTAAACACTGGGTAGTGTAAAAATCACCACACACACCATTTATGGCAAAACAAAAACCTAAAAAGACCAGAAAAAACAAGCAGGATCTTGGCATATATGTTGTTAATAATATAAAATTTCTTTCAGGTTGTCCATATGTTTATGTTCCGAAACAGTCTACGGGACACATACTAAGTAAAACGAGCGCTTTAGTGCGCATTAGCCAAATGCGAGATTAAATAAAACTCATGTGTAAATGCTCTTAAATCGTTTTAAAGGTCATAATTCGCATTAAATTAACAATGTATATGTTGCAGGCAAATGGTTATTTTAAGCAAATGGCTTCTGCCTAGGCAAATACCTTCTGTCTGGGCAAATCGTGTATTTTCATTTTTAATTGCTATTTTCTTAAGTAAATGTTATTTGCCTAGTCAACTAGCATTTGATTCTTTTTGCCTAAGCAATCTTTAGACAAATGAAAATAGAAATATTTGCATAACTATACGGTCATGCAAAATTGTCACATTGGGGGCTCATGGTTAGTTCTGGTTGGTTAAATCTTTTTTTTAATTTTTTATTAAGGCAAATTAAAAAAAAGATTTAAGTAACCATGACCGCCCCAATGTGACAGTTTTACATGACCGTCTATAGCGCTTCGAGCCAATCAAATAACACATGCTGTTTCTTTTACTGTAGTCTGCAAAACACACTGTACGCTTAATATGTTATTAAATATATCACAGTCATTTGCCCAACAAAGTCATTTGTATAGTGATTTGCCCAAGCAGAAGGTTTTTACCTAGGCAGAAGCTATTTGCCTAAAATAGCCATTTGCCTGCGACATAATATACCAAAAACACATGCGTTTTATTCAAATACACATTTCTTAATGCGCATCGAAGCAGTCGTGTAAACTTAGTACTTTACTATGTGACAACGCAATTTTTTGCAATATTATACAAACCTCCGTTCCCGAACTATTTCACATGTACATATATGTGAAATTTCAACCTCACAGCATGATACGCGGTATTCCCCTGTGTCGTCCGCTTCAGCATTCCTGAATTCTAATTAACTGACGATAGTCGTATTTTATGGCAACACGGCCTAGAGTAAAATAAAGTTAAGCAATTATATATAGGTAAAGTGTATCTACGTAAGTTAGCGATATATGGGAAAGTTTGTTATTTATTTTACGAAAAAAAATGTATCTATGAAAACTTCTGCATGGTCGGCAACCCAAAAAGCAACCCTCGGGTATCAAATTATTATATCAATGATCCACAAGATATGGTCAAAAATGTAATTTTTGCTTAAAAGTAAAGTAGGAACCTGTATTTTTGCTAACATCAAAAATTGTTGGAAAGAAAAAATGTTTAATAATAAAAATGACTTTTATGTATGCAATGTAATGCAATTTTGTTTATTTAATTTTTTTCCATGATATTTATAGGTATTGAAGTTATTGCACTAATGTAAAAACCTAAATTTTTACCAGTATTGCAGAAAAAAAATAAAAAATAAGCTTTTTGTATTTATAATAATACCTATTAATTATATATCTTTCACCTAATTTTGCAGGTATTTTGCTAAGTTATTTTTGGCATTAAGGGGGTAAATAAAGACTAACTTAACTATATTTGGTAAGTCCAGTGGCGTGTCGAGCGGCAACTGAAGAAATATTTCACCCAAAGAATCGTACACCACTAACTTCTATAAATCTAAGTAAAATTTGCGTGCCTTCTTTAGATTAGGCAATAAAAATAATGCTTTATTGTTTAATTTTTTTGTCGTATCATGTGTAGTTTTGGAGAAGAAATAAAATCCCTCCATTTGCATATTTTCAGACCATAAAAGGAACATTGTACGAATTTTTCTTTTTAAATTTACGTTTTATAATTCTTTATTAGCAATCATGAAACAACAATATAATAACTAATTAAACAAGGTTTATTGTCAAGTCTAACAATTGCTACAAAAATAAGTGTTTTTAAAATCATTTAGTTCCCCATCATGTTCGCAATTATGTCGCTTAATAATACTGTGCATTTTTAAGCCACAGCCCTCCATTTAGTTTTTAAACGGAATAATTTTAAAAAATTAACCATACGCGATAAAATTAATTTGTAAATACTATATTTTAGAGCAAAATCAAAAAATAAAAATTCTAAAGCTATCTTTGAAAAGAAAAATACAGAATAGGTCTTGTGGCACATCATTCTAAAGCTTTTGGCGGTTACTTAATTAACCTAGAATACAATTTTTTTTTAATGGTAATACTTGTAAAAACTTACAGGTTAAAAAAACGTATATTTTTATTAAGACACTTTGTATATAATACCACCATTTAAAAGGACTTTAATAGAGCTTTGGGAAAATACCACATAAAGTATAGCTAACTTTATTAGCTTTGGAAATATGGCCTTCCAAATCAGGTATTTAGATAAATTTTAAAGTTCCGTCATTTTGTAGTAAGTACAGGTATTGACTTTATATTCTAGGGTTTTAATGTGGTTGTCAGGAGCTATAAAATAAAATTAAACGAGGCCCCTCTTTCAATTTTATTTTTACAAGATTGCACCCAGCAGTCGTCTTAACAGTTTTATCTTTCAATATATTATTGTCAAAAGTTAAAGAATATTTCTTTGTTAGAAGATTTATAGAAAAATTTAGGTCTTATTGTTTTTAATTTTTTAATTTTAGACTACAAATAAAAAAATTATCTCTTAAACGTAGTAATATGAATTTCTTTAAAAACTAAATATTCATGTCAATTATAGAATTTCCACCCAATTTAGCTTTATACTCATCAATTCATTGAACTATATTTTTTGCAGTTGTAACATATTTGGATATATTACCAAAAACAATTCAACAAGTCTCAATTTTGTCACTTCTTTAATAAAACTAAAAACTTAAATTCAATTTATAACGTTTATTTTTTTCTATAGTTAAAAAACTTATTTCTTTTTGGATATTCCGGGAAATATTGGGAATTCATACTATTTAAAAGACCTATTTTTAGTTACATAAATGCACAACTTTGTCCCAATTTAACCATCCTCTTATCATCTTATCGCCCATAGTTTTCAAGACCCCAATGGTAAGGTAAGGTAGAATTTAAATTACCCTATATTAAATTACGTCGGGTTACCTCACCATACCCTGAATAGTTGCATCGGCAAGGAGCCACTATGATAGATGTATTATATATAACCTGTACTATGCATGTGTATATGTATACTATATACCATAATATATATATATATACATGGGTATTATACCTATATATGCAGAAATAGATAATATATATAAAAGGCTATATATCATATAGCTATATATATATATATAAATATATATATATAAACGTTGGTTTTTATATTTGCGAAACTTTAACATAATATTAAAAATTAACGAAAGTGATGTACAGGGTTTTTATTTATATTTTGCCACTTACTACGTTTATATCGGTGGCTTGAAAGTCGATTAAAAATCAAGGTCAAGCACATTTCAGTCCATCGTCGTACGCATGCGGCAGTTTTGCATCCAACTTTACAGTAGACATCAAATAAAAAACAAACCTCACTTTTTAATTTGTCCCGTTTTGTGTGCTGTTGTTGCTGTAAGCGTGTTTTAGAGTTTTTTTCACCTGTTTTTCTACTCATATTTTGTATAAAAATGTCAAAATCGTATATGAAAGTGACACTGATGACGTTCGAGGAAGCATTCCGTTGATATCGTGTTTTTAATCGGCCTCAGTGAAGTAAACCCTACTTATTTTTAGGCTTGACTTGAACAACTTAAGTAACTGTCAAGCGCGTTTATATCGCTTTTTTCAAGCCACTTTTAAAAGCCGCTTTAACTCAAGCTAGCAACTATGATATAAACGTAGGGACTTAGCTTTAGCTACTATCAAGAAGGATAGAAAAAAACGTCCTGTATAAAAGTTTGTTTTGAATGAAAATACAAATAAACTTAAAAAGTCCAGAAAAATGAAGAGGTAAATATTTTTTAAATGAAATACCCTGTATATCATGTCACCATTAAAAAGATCTTTTAAAATCCGCATCTAAGGTGTCTTTCTTTAATAGTTTTCAAAATATGACCACTGAAATCTTAAAAATAGTAGATGTAACTATGATTAGGTTTACCTACCTACGGCACTAAGGTGTGACTGTAGATGTAATAGAAATTATACCCAGATGTATCCTGTATCTTAAATGGTAAGACATTAAGGACATATGTTGAATTAATAGCTTCTAAATTATGTTCTACCGCCCATTTTTTCTTTAAAACTATTTTAAGTCATACTTGTTATGTGTAACTTAATTTTTGCAAGCATTTATTTTTATATTTATTTTCAGAATACACCTAGTGTGTAGTGCTACAAGCAGGTAGAATACACACTGAAATATCTACAAAATTTAAGTTAAAAAATATTTAAGAGTTAGACCTAAAATTAAATTTTAAAAATGAAATATACGGTCAGCAAAAAGGTTTTTGTACACCGTTTCGAGCAATTTGTATTTATTTTTTTGGTAAAGTAAGTACATGTATAACTTGAATATACTACGAAAAATACGTAGGGAAGTCCCGGAAGGACCCACTCACTTAACAAATTTAAATATTGTGAAGTGTTAGTAACAAACAGGTCTCTATTAAAAACGGCATTGATTGCTTAAAATTATTGTTAAGCGTGCTTATTTATGAGGAAGTGAACGTTTTTATTAAAAAAGCTTTACGTTTTTAAGAAATATCCAATGGGCGGAGATGCCCAGTAGGCTGAATAACGTCGCCTACCTAGTGTGGACAAGGTCTTAATTAAGATATTTTTATATTAAAAACAAACATTTTAAAATAAATTAAACACTATACCTTATTATTTAATATTTTATTATAAGTCCTAGGCATTTAGATTCTATTAAATAATAAAATTGTGGACTTAAGACTTAAAGGTCAAACTCAACATAAAAAAACTATATTTTCTTTAAAAATATTATAGATAAAATACATTTTTTTTTCAACAAAATTTAAATACTTACACAGCTAAATGGCAAAACAGTATATGATTTGGTGAGAGAGACGGTTTAAGGTACCCAAACTAACCCTTAAAAAAATAATTTAAAGAAATTAAACTTGTTTTGCCACGTTGTTGCGTAAACCGGTATTTAAAGACAAAACACAAAGCAAGTTAAGAGAATATATTTTGCTACCCATTTTTGTTTCTTTTTTGGTTTAACTCCAAACCGTTTTAGACCCCTTGCTTTTCGGTCGATAAAGAAAACAATATTTGCAATAACTTTAGGAGATATAAGGGATTGGTTGAAAAGGGCTGACTATACGGATCTTTAAAAAAAATACTTGAAACTAAGCTTTGACACCCTAAAGAAGAAATAAAAAGAGAGAATAAAATGTAACAACATATATGTAAATATGCGCATAATTACCCATACAATGCGCACAGTTACCCTATAGGTTGGAAAATCAAATACATTTAATTACTTTTTTCTTATCATAACACATCTACATGTTTATTTTATCAACTTGTTACTGTGTAAACGCAAAGTGAAATAATAATCGTTTTTCAATGTTTTCTCAAATTTAGCGTAACTTTTTAAATTTGGTGGAAATTGCAGTTCTAGCTTAGGTGCGCACCATTTCCCCACTCTCTCTTATTTATAACTACTGGTATGCAAAAAAAAGTCAAAAATTTTTAATCTTATATTATTCAAAATAACTAATAAACGACTACATAAAATTGCAAATTTTTAAATTAATTCCGTCAAATCACAGAAATATACTGACGTATATTCTTCTAATTGTCGTTTTATATACAGGATGTCCCACCGGAAACTGCCGCGATCGATTTCTCGAAAGGTATGCTTTGGAAAATTTTGAAAATTTGCTTACATTATAAAGTCAGAGGAGGACATACAACTAAATTATTATGACAGCTCTACCACTTTTGGTTATACCGAAAGTTAATGACAACTTCCTTATTTTAAATGAAATACTCTAATATTATTTATTTTTTAGATTTTAAAATTCTAAACAGTATTTATGTATAACCTAACTTTGGCTAAAAGGTAATAATGAGATTGCCTGAATTAGAAGATTTTATATTAGCCATGGATTAACACAAAATGCCCTACGGTCTAGCTCTCTGTTAGTCGTGGCAAAAGGCCGTGGGTTTATTATAAAATATTTTCTAGAACTACTGTATTAGTGCCAGTATAAATATTTAATTTTTAACTTAAAAGTCCTTCTGTGGTAATTTATCACTAATTGAGAAATTAAAGATTGGGCGCCATCTACAAAAAAAAAAAAAATAGTGGTGATAAACTCCAGAAGGTGGTCTCTATAGACATACCAAAAAAAAAAGAAAAATTGTGTCCAACATGAAACAAAACACTTTATTAAAATCTACGGTATTCTTTAATTAAAAGAAAATTAGTTTAACATTTTTGAAATAAAAAAAAGGTGTACGTACAATTATTAGCATAGATCTTTAGCGCTAAGCTGGCAAACTTATTACAATCCGCTATACAATCACGTTCTACTATTTTATATTCAAAATTAAAATTTCAAAACAAACAAACATATTCACGTTAAAGCTAAATTTAAGTTTAAGTTAAAATCAATAAATTTCTGCCTTTGATATATTGTAATAATATGTGTTTTCAACTATAAATCGTCATTTTTATCGTCAAAAAAAACTAGTGTATTATACAAGGAAAAAAGTTTAGATTTTAGCTCTTAGTTTATTGTGTACCTTCGCATTGCGTCGGGAGACGACACAACCTGGAGCTAAAATCTAGATTTTTTTCCTGTAATAAAAATAATATTTTTTTACATTTAAGGTATTATATCTTAAATAACTAAAATTTAAAGCATTAACATACTATAACATATACTAAATTTTGAATTTAATTTCAAAGCTCAGAATAACTCAACTGTAATCAATTACAAATGAACGTAGCCTAAAATAGAGATGCCTTAAAATATTCAAAAACTTTGTTATCGACAGGGAAGTGCAAGATAAACTTTAAAACAATTTAAAGTTTTACACAGAAGAAATGAAGTTTAATAGAGAACTCTAAGTAAATCTTGTATTATCTTGTCATTTGCATACAATGCAGGTATTACATTTTAATACGTTATATAAAATTTTGCTGCGAAAACTAGTTTATTTTAAGTTTTATTTTTCCGAATGCTATATTTTTGCAAAAAATAAATATTTTATTTATCTACGAATGCTTTAAGATTAGAAGGTTTTTTTTTAAACCAAACACACTTTTTAGGCAAGTATATCTTATTAAAGCAGGTAATCCCATTATAAAGAAAAAAAACATAAGATATGGTCATTTTAGATTTTAGGGGAACATATTCCTTTTCAAAACTTACTTGTTCAGGGAAATGCCGTCCTCCTGACGACCCAACGTAAAAAAGTTGCAATAGGAGAGGGATTCCGGAAGGTAGCAACGTTGGGAAAACAAGAATTTTAAATGGCTAATTTTTTTTATATGTTGTTCTTCTAGGCTGTCTGGCTGGCGGTAGCGGTTGCGCCCAGCTGTGACCTTGACATTTAGAGCTGTCACTAATATGTCCAAAAATGCAGACCTTGGTCATATATTATCGTTTCTGGTTTCATCTAAATATACCGAACGGTTCTGAAGTTAGAAGGGGGACGACTGTATAATTAGCAATGATAAAAGTCTGGCAATATAAAAAAATGTTTTGTAAACCTATCTAAAGACAAATATTAGAAATTTATTTTTTATAGATAGATTTAATAAAATGTTTTTTAAAGAATTCAAATTAATAAACACAACAACTACCGCTAGGCAGACAGCCAAGAGTCTATCCACAAGATTAAGGAAAACAACAAATATTAAAAAACCAGCTGCTCCTATTTCTTTTTTCAAAAACGTTGCTACCTTCTATACTACAAGTAATACTTTATTTTAAAAGGTTTCAAAGGTTTTTTTATTAGTTTTTGGTTTTCCAAAATCGATTTAGTAGTTTTTAAGAAAATTTACTTAAAATATCGGGTGTTTATAGCCGGTGGCTCAAGCCTTTAACTTTTTTATTTTTTTAAATACCAAAATAAAATTGAATAGGTATATAGGATATCTTGTAAATGTGCATGGTTTTACAAATTTACTTATTATCTATTACTTCCAGTATTATCCGGAGGTTTACCTAAATATTTACAACCATTTTTGTTTTTTGTTTTTAATTTCTATTTATTTAGAAAAAAAGGGGCAAATTAACAAAAATATTTTTAATTTATTAACTGGTTTAAAGAAATTTAAATAATAGTCATAAAAATGAGTATTATACAGAGTTATTGCAAAATTTAAACAAAAGAATAATAATCTGAAAAGAAGGCAGTGGCTTGGTATTTGGGCATTATTTTGGATTCTTAATAACTTTTCTATTTAGCATTTTAGGTAGTTTACTCTTAAGCAATTTTTTGTTTTTTTTGGAATACTTTTTAAATTCTTTAACTTTGAATAAAACTAACTTCTTTTTATAAAGTTTAAGAAAGATCATTCACTCCATCCATCAGCCAGAGTAAATATTATGATAAAAATGTCAAGTTCCCAACGATTTCATTATTTGTCAGATTGATAAGAAGATTGGTGCGATCTGGTTGCTTGGACTTACCGATTTTTTTTAGCTTTTAGTACAATAAAACTATTAAATATATATATTATTATTTTTAATAATTTATTTTCAAGTTTTTAGTTTTGTTGTAAGCTGCTACTTCTCATTCTATTGAGTTTATTTTTTGCCTTAGGTACTAAAACTAACCAACGATTTTATATTGAAGTAGCTGTGGAAAATATGTAATTTGCCATTTTGTGAGGGAGGCTACAGTAGATTTTTTTTAGTAACCTTTATTCTCCCAACCAAGTCCTTTTATTTGATACTCATATTGAGGTTGTAGTAGTAATCGTTTTAAAATTAATTTGTAGAATCGTTTAAAATATACATGGTGTTTCATTTAAAATAACAAATTTGCCCTATACTGAAAAATTAGACATTTATTTTTGTGTTAACAGAATGTCACAACCAAATGGCAAGGATATATTAAAAAAAAATCTTCGGCGTTCTTCGAAACACGCATCTTGATAACTTTATTCCTCTTAAAGTTATTTGCAATTAAAATGAGTCAAAACATAGTCAGACATCCTGTACCTATTTTAATATTAGAGCCCCTATTTCAGAATGTTGATACTTAAATTAGATTGTACCAACTACATTTTTTTGTTTATAACACCTACACTTTTACCTTTTTTTTACTTTTATGTCGAAATAGCGCTGTGGTAATAATAGAAGAATGACAGGGACGAATAGTATGCAAGGTCTGGTAATACCTGTAAGTGTTGATATTATAAAAAAATATATAAATTTTAACATATTCTAATTCAGAAAATTAAATGTCACTTTATGCAAATATCTAGCAAGGTTTGTGACATGTTTTTACGAATCTGCAGGCGTATAAAAACAATAAAAAATATGGTAATTAGATATATATCTATATGGAGCTCCTGAATTTTAAGGTTTTATAAATTTCGAAATACGGAGTCGTGTTATTTGATCATTTATTTAAGGGCTTCTAAATGGGCACGTTTTAATCTGTGAACAAAAATATTTTCGAATGAAAAAACTGTTGTTTTACTTTGAACTTTTATGATTAGCTATTATTAGCTGTTTACAAAAATGGTCAAAAATTTTTACTTACACACTTTTTTTGCTAACAAAGAAATATGGATTTATAGCCAGCTTAAAAAAGACACTGATATTGCAAAACTCTTACAAATTTTTGCACAATATGTTAAAAATACATTTACTAACAAAAAACATGTATACCTTAGAATATATTTACCTACCATTTTTAAAACTTACTTTAGTGGCATAAAGTATGTAACATCGACGTTAAAAAGTCACTTAACTTATTCAAATAGATTAGAATAATACATTGTGTGCGAGTGGCACTATAATCGATCCAAGTTTACTTAATACTTCTTCCAGGACCGCCTTTTCTATGCTAGGCCTTTAAAAGCTTCAGAAGTTTACAATACTACGGGTTATAATTTTTCATAAATTTTTATTTAAGCCATATTTAATGAAAAGTAAAAATAAACAACTAACAAAGTGGTATTTTTGGAAGTTCTTAAAAAATATTTTGTAATTTTATTACGTTCCTTTGCATAACTTGCAAATTATACAGCGGACAAACGGACCAAAAAATTATTTTTGAGGAAAAGATATTCTTTATAAAAAGTTTTGCTTGCCAAAACAATACGATTGTCGATAAAAAAATAAAAATTGTTTACAGGTTATGCCAAAATTTAAAAAATATTTTTTTTTACAGGAATTAAGTATTCTTATTTTAAAGTTTTTAATAAAATGCTTCTTAAAAGGTTGCTTAAAATAGTCATATCTTTTAGGATATTTTTTTTTCATTAGGTTTAGATAACGATCAATTATACCTTTAATTATTACCTTTAAATTTATTATTAAATACAATAAATAGAGACCATGCAAAATTATATCTATTTAGGGCCTAATTCCTAAAATTAGACCAAAATTAAATAGCCCAAGCTTTACAACAAATTATTCAAAGAATTATTCAAGTGCTGCTTCACCAAAAAGGCGCATTTTTTTAGTTGCGGTCTAAGATATCTGGCCTTGTACTTCTAGGGAAACTGCATCTACAGCTTGTAAATTGTTTTGTTTCAAAATGTCTTTATTATTTGTTTGTGGATTTGCATGAACCAACTGTTTTAGGCGTCTCTACGAATACATATTCGCTAACGTGAGTTTGAGGGCTTCTTGGAGGCCACCAAACTGAACCCTTTGGCCCGATCATTTTTGTCCGATTTTTAAACTAATTTAAACTAAGCCATACTTCTCTAACAAAACAGGTAGGGCATTCATCTTGCTGAAAGAACATGTTACCTCAATAATCTAACGGCAATTGTTTCAAATGATCAGAAAAAATGTATTTTTAAAATATTTTAATAGAAAATTCTGTTTTCAAAGACACAGAGTCCTATTATTCCATAGTACGAACCTGCGCATCAAACGTTAACTTTTTTAAATACTTACGTTGGGTTGCTATTTTGAAGAAACGATTAACATCATTCCAATAGCGAACATGTTGCGATGCTACAGTTCCATTATTTGTAAACGTGGACTCATTTAAAAAGATTATTAGTTTATGGAATTCCCTATTTCCACCTAAAATCTTACTTCCTACCCAAAATCAGAAATTCAACCATTTTTGATCATTGTAGGTAGGTGGTAGAGGAGCTTTCCTCACCTGAGGAGGTACCACCCCACTCACCCTTTAAAGAACCCGTGAAGTCTTAACGGACATTTCGGGTTCTGGGTAAGTAAGTAAGTTTTCCTTCTTCTTTCTTTTTCTTTTTTTTTTGTCTTTCACCCCAAAATTATGTAAAAATAATGGCGGCACATCCGGAAGTAAAATATTTCGGAGACAACATACCCCTCCATTCAGATCTCCGGGCGAGGTGTGCATCCGGGGGCATCCGGGGGCCATCATCGAAAGGTTTGATTTTCTTTGCAAATATATGTGGGCTTAACACCAATATAAACTCGGTTCACCATAACCTTGAGTCATCTAAACCCCACATACTGTTTCTAACGGAGACCCAAATAAGTTCTAAAACTTCAACCAGCCACCTTCTTTTCCCAGGCTACGAACTTATTTCGCCTTTTTGCCCACATGGTGGCGTGTGTGCTTACGTTCGCAACAATTTGGCTTGTGCTCGAGTTTCCAATCCTAAATCGGGTAGGTCCGATGTTCTTTGGCTCAAACTTTCCCTTAGGTCTTCCACTAAATTTATCTGTTGTTTGTACCGATCTCCATCTGACAATTCCTATGTCGAATTCTTTGACTTTCTTGCAACAAAGATTGACAGTATGATTTCCCAGTTTCCAATGGCTGAAATAATCGTGCTTGGCGATTTCAATGTTCATAATAAGGACTGGCTAGGCTCTTCAAAAACTGACCCTCAAGGCAGAGCAGCCGAAACCTTTGCAGTCATTAACTCTCTTACCAACCTTATAATGGCTTCTACCTACTTTCCTAGAGTCCCAAATTATAGTTCGAACCCCTTAAATCTCTTTCCTACTTCTAACCCTGAACTCTATGAAGCATCCGTTACTGCCCCTCTAGGTCGCTCAGATCATGGCTTGATTATTGTATCTTACTCTGTACATCCTGAGGTAAATGAATGCATGCCACCATGCACCGTATGGCACTACAACTTAGCCGACTGGGATGGCCTTAGGGACTTTTTTGGCATGTACCCTTGAGACACTATCCGCTTTTGTTCCCAGGATCCTTCCGAAATCTCTAAGCAACTGACCAAGTCAATTCTATTGAGCGTTGAAAGCTATGTACCTCACACCAAGAAAACCACCAAACCCTCTTATCACAAACCTTGGTTCACTAAAACATGTAACAAAGTTAGACTTTTAAAAGTTTAAGCTCAAAGAAAGTTTCTACAGATTCCTAGTCCAGAAAATCGGCAAGCTTGCATTGAAGCAAGAAACAACTACCACCAAACAATCTTAGAAGCCAAAGACTCTTTTATAATCGAATAAAAAACAAAGTACTTTCTTGCTAAAATGGCAGCAGATCCTTTGTCAAAAACATAAGTAGAAATTTTTTTGCCAGTTCTTTTCCACCATTAACTTTGGAAGATGAAATTATTTCTACATCTAAAGGAAAGGCCGAACTATTTGCTAAACAATTTGTTGCCGATTCAACCCTTTATCCACCTGTTAATCATCCAATTTCAACTATCCTCCCTCAGTTCCTCATAAATTGCCCAATATTATTTTTAAGGTAAAACACATTAAGCGTATACTTTCTTCTCCTAACACCAAAAAATCGTCTGGGCTAGATGGAATACCAGCAATCGTTTTAAAAAAATGTGCTTCTGAACTTGCGCCTATTTAAACTAGACTCTTTCGAATTTCTTATGACACGGGTATTTTCCAGACAGCTGGAGAGCTGCACGTGTCCAGCCTATTCCCAAGAAAGGATCTAAATCCCTTCCATCCAACTATAGACCTATTTCACTCCTCTCAATGCTTTGTAAAGTAATAGAAAAATTCATTAACTCGCAAACTCTTAGGTATTTAGAAAATTATAAAATTTTACATGACAGGCAATACCGATTTCGTCACAAGAGATCTACAGCAGATCTTCTTTTCTTCGTTTCACACAACTGGAACAAGTCTCTTGAGTTTCTAGGTGAGTCCCAGATCGTTGCTTTTGATATATCTAAAGCTTTCGACCAGGTCTGGCATGACGCACTTTTCAATAAACTTCCCTTCTACGGTCTTCCAACTAAACTCTGCTGTTGGCTCTCCAGTTATCTTTCTAATCGACAATCAACGTATATCAGTCATTGTTGATGGCGACTCTTCAAGCTTTCACGAAATTAATGCTGGAGTGTCTCAGGGTTTAGTACTAGCACCAATTTTGCTTCTTCTTCACATCAACGACCTTCTTTCTTCCACAACCAATCCCATTCATAGTTATGCTGACGACAGTACCCTTCACTCCAGTTATCAGGTTTCCAAACCAATCTTTCAACCCGACTTGGAAAGCAAACGCAGGGCGATGCAGATATCTCTTTCACAGGATCTCAATTTGATATTGGATTGGGGCGCCTAAAATCTCGTTCAATTTAATGCATCCAAAACACAATCATGCACAACATCGCAAAACACAACATATTCATGCTAAGAGCAGTTTCAGAGCAGGCACATTCAACCTTGTGGGCAACCATTTGAGAATAACCTTAACTGGCATAAACACATTGTATCTATAGCCACCGCGGCTTTAAAAAGCTTGGAATTTTTTCGAGCCAAGAAGTATTTTTCTCCTTCCAATTTATACACTTTGTATGTGTCCCAAATTTGACCCTCTCTGGAATATTGTTTTCATATCTGGAGAATGGCATCCCCTACAACCCTCAGCATTCTTGATGCCATTCAAAGAAGAGCTGTTCGTCTTATTAATGATCCTTCTCTTGCCCATCGTCGAGCTCTTTTAGAGATAGTTTTACGGCTTCTGCTTCGACGAATTATCCCGTATAGTCCCTCCTCTTGCAGCTCCCAACAGAGAAACTCGTAGTGCCGCACGTATGCATACCTATACGGTCCAACTGGACAGGCTCCGAACTTCCCATTTCGTTCGTTCTTTTATCCCTAGAGTTGTGGAACCAACTGCCAGCGGAGGTCTTTCCTTCTTCCCCAAATCTTCAAGTTTTTAAGTCCCGTATTAACAAACTTCCTCTTACCTTGCTTAAGACACCCACGGTACGTTAGTATTTAGCCTTTCAGCTCGTGGATTGTCCAAAGATTTAAAAAAATGGCCATCTTCTAATATTTGGTTAAAATACGGTATGTGGGAGCGTATCTTTTTCTTTTTATCTTTTTTATCTGTTTGCTTTAAAACATTTTTGAATGGTATTTTTTGGACCACCTGTAGTTACGTAGCTGGTTTCCTCAAGAATAATAATGGATTTTCTCTAACAGACTGCAAAATAGTTGCTGCATAATTTTCATTATAGGATTTTTTACTTTCTTTTAAGTTTAATACAGATCAAGTTTCTTAATTTTTTTAGCTTGCAGACTGCCCATTTGGTCACGGGTACATTAGGAAACCTTTCATGAAATTTATCTATCCCGTACCGATATGAAAAATTTCTGCTGCTATAACATTGCATTAAATGTATTTTTGGCTACATCGCGTCGTTAATATACACTGACTCAATGAGACAATTTTTTACTGACTGACTGACTGACTGACCTATATCTAGATCAAAAACTCAACTCATTTCCAGATGACCTAGAAAGATGAAATTTGGAATCTAGCTCGGTAATTGTGTATGAAGAAAAAGTCTGACAAAAGAATTTAAAAGTAGGGCGGAGGTTCCCATATAAAACAAAGTATTTTTAGTTGTAGCGTTTAAACTGTGTTGTAAACGGGTTGATAATTGAAACTATTCTAATATATGTATTATTATTTTTTTATAACAGAAATATAAAAAAAATTAAGTCAAAAATAAGTGGTGTCCTCATAAAAAACTTGTGATATGCGCTAAACAACTGGCCAACGTGCAACAGCGAGAGTCGTCGGCAGCGCGGGGCGCCAAATCGTTATATCGGATCGGCTAATTGAGCATAAACAGAAAGCGTGTTAAAAAGGTAGCAGATAATAAATGGGCAATGCATATTGTTATTTTTAACGTTTAGGAAAAAGTAGACAATAGAATAAAAAGAAAAACTTAACTTAAAAACTGAAAAACTTGAAACGTAAAAAAAATACCTGCATAGTTCTCTTTACAAAAAGTAATGATATTTAACCAATACCATAAATGTGAAGAAGCTGAACCAAGCTTAAAATCTAATTTGTGCTTGGCTGTGGGCTTCGCCGCAAAAAGAATGGAGATTTATATGAGTGCAAAGTTCCGTACAAAATCCAAAAATGTATTTATAGGACCAAAATTATATTATGAACAAGTATAAAATTTTATTTCTTTGTTCGCAGTCAAATCTAACTTACTTTAAGATATCACATTTTTAAATAACTGTAATAATTATTATTGGTATTCAAGAAAACAGAATTTTTCGTAGTTGTAACCATTGTTACGTTTTATTGTTTATAAAGGTATAAAAACGACGATACGTATTTTTATACGGGGTATTACGAAACAATATGTTAAAAAGATGGTGCCTAACTAAAATTTTTGTATATTTACATTATTATCTATTTAATTTTAAAAATCTTACCTAAAATTTACCAGAAGTCAGAAGGTATTTAACCTAATATCCTAAATAAAAAAAAAAATAATAATAAAATAAATCCTATCCTATATAAATTGTGTCCCAGGATAGGTGTTAACAAAAGGACAAATGGACCAAAAGTTTGGGGTTTTTAAACGTCCTTTCAAAAAAAAAAGGGGTCGCATGGACCAAAACTAATTAACTCAAAATTTTTCTTTGATTGGTAATATACAGGCAAAATATAAAAAATGACCAAGAGTAAAGTAAGTACCTAATTTTTAAAATATGGGAAAATTGTTTAAGTAAATTTGTAAAGAATTTTTTTATGTCAAAATTTAAAATTAAAGAATTATAGTAAAAAAATATACTTTTGTCAATTTTGTGCATTACGGATTTACACTTTTACAATACTTGGCTTAATGAAGTAAATAAAAAAATAAATATTAAAAATTATTAGTTTTTTTTTAAATCTTGCTATCTTTGGCCCATTCTTTAATATGTTAAGCGTAATATAAAAAAATAACATATTTTTTTAAATTTTATGCTTTAATTTTAAATTTTGTTATTAAGTTTAATTTTCCGACAATATCTACTTGTACACTTTTCTTCTATTTAAAAAAATAAAAGTAGTTAACTCCTAGGCATTTTTTATATTTTTAGGTATACATCTTTTTGATAAAGAACCTCTAAAATTGTAAACACATATTGTTTAAGTATTTGTGAAATAGAAAATTAACTTACCATAATGATAATTTAACTAAAATAGCAAATATAAAATAATATTAATGTAGGTAAAATATTAAAATTATATTTATTTTTGTTCTAAAAATATAAATTGATATAATAATTTAAAGCTAAATATTAAATTTATTTAAATAATATTTTTGTCCCAAATTAAATATTAAAACAATTATTAAAGAAAATTTATACCAATAAAATGCTGATTTTGTTTATAATAAATTTAATTTAAATTTTGTTTGTTTATGTAAAATATAAATACTAAATATATTGCTTAATGAGCTATATACTCGATGATTTTTTATTAAGTTGTAATAAAATTTATATATTTTGTATGTTAGTAACGTGTACTATCTTTTATATTGTGATTTTATAAATACTAAATAAATAAATGAAATGTAGATAATGAAACATGACTTTGGTTGCTAGTGATTTGTTATAAGATTATTACCATTTTTATTTAAAAATGTTCACTAAATTATGATACACAGAATAACCACATATAAATACTGCAAAAAAGTTAGAAATTAAGCAAACATATCTAAATTTAGATATATCTATCTACATCTAAATATCTAAAACATATTTTAAATTTAATTTGCTTTTTTAATCTTTGTGACTTCCAACAAAGGCTTAAGCCTAAATACCAGAGTACTGTGAGTGTCAAATTATTAAATGTTTTACCCATCTTTTTCCCTCTTTCGTCAACGTTGTACAAGCACTGAAACATTTAATTTTTGCATTTTATAGCACCTTTTAGACCACGCGGTAGTGTCACCATGAAAGTTATATAAAAAAAAATAAAAAAGGGTAAAAAATAAAAAAATAAGGTGTTTAATTGCTTCTTAATTAAGTAAGTAGTTTTAAAAATATACTTTTTTCCCATTTTTTTTTATTTTTCAAAATAATATTTTGGCAATTTTAAATCCCTCTGTATACCATGCAATTTTTATTATAGCTTCCAGTATTTAAGACAAAGCTAAAATTTTTATAAAGAATAGGGTAGACTGGGTACGATTGTAACAGGGTACGGTTGTGACAATAGCAGTAATAACGAAACTATAAGGAATACGGGGAGGCGTAAAGGGGAGAAAGGAGTGTCATGAGGGTCCAAACGGGTCTCACAGTATTGCATCCAAAAACGCGCGACGTTGACATTAGCAAAGGCATTCATTACTTTTTAAGGGTAAAAAGTAAGTATTTTTATACAAAGTCTTTTACAGATACAATCATGAATGTTTTATTAATATTAGTCAAACATTAGTGATTACATAGCAGTGCTTACTTTGTACGTACGGTATTTTATATTGCCGTAAATATTATTTTTTTGCAAAAAAGTGCATTGGTTGTGACACTTTTTAAAATATTTTTTTTGCTTTAAGATGCCAGGAAAACGCGTAAGAAGAGCAGGAAAAAGTCAATGTAAAATAGGAAAATATGAATAAGCTTATGGAGAAGTGAAACAAGGAACATCATTACGAAAAGTTGCAGAAATTCAAGAAGTTAGTCGTATATATTTGTTGCGGTATATTCGAAAACACGATAAAGAAATTTCTCTTCCAATTCCAAAACTTTGTTTGTGTCCCAAAGCCGACCCTCTCTGGGATATTGTTCTGGCGCCCCCTCAACTCTCAGCATTCTTGATTCCATTCAAAAAGGATTATTAATGAATCTTGACTAACAGGAAGGCGCCCTTCACTCGCCCCATCGTGGGGCTGTGGGGGATTTATTGCTTTTTATAGGTACTTACATGGCTTCTTCTCTAAGGAATTGTTCACTATGGGTAATTTCTCAACTTGCGGTGCGGTCCCCAACAGAAAAGCTTGTGTGTCTGAATTGTGTGAATAAATATAATAAAGACAATGGAAGTCCGAAACTCTTATATTAATGAAGAACTCGTGGTTCCGCACTTATGTATCTCTATACGGACCAACTGAACAGGCCCCCACTTTGTTCGTTCTTTTATCACTAGAGTTTCTAGAATGCGGAACCTGCTGCCCGTGAAAGTCTTTTCTATCCTTCTCGTCCAAATCTTTAAGTAATTAATTCTAGTTTTAACAAACTTTTCCTTACTTTGCTTAAAACACCGACGTTACGTTAGTATTTAGGATTTTAGCCTTCGTGGATTGTCCACAGATTTAAAAAATTAAAAATGAAGGGAAAACGGAAGACTCACCACCGTCATTAGATGAAGAAAGTATTTTGTTTTAGTATGTATTGGATATTCCGGTAATAGCCCTGACGAAAAATGGATAAAGTTCCAAGAAAAATATTCTTTTGTGCAATCATAGTAATCAATGATCATTGAGTGTGTAGTTTTGAATCTGTCACTACCGACCCCAAGTACTGTCACAACCGCCCCTGGGGTGTGGTCGGTTGTGACACTTTTCTTTTTTTCTCTAACTTGCTCCTGTAAGATAACCATAGTACATAGAAATTTTTTGTATTTATACGTAGGCAAATATGTACTTTTTATAAAATAAAACTTATTTCGTACAGCTAACTGCCACACTAACAAAATTATTGGTATTTCAATGAAAATGGTCACAACCGTACCGAGTCTACCCTGTTTTTTTAAAATAATCAAAGTCTTTTATTACAGGTATAGTCCATTCGTGGATAGATTGTATGTTTATTTTAAATTTTGATATTTTGCAGTCAAAAAATGCAGTTTTCCTGTATTAATTATTAAACACTATACTGATTTAAAATTTAAAAAAACTTGTTTTTTTTTAAATTTTATTTAAAATATTTTGAAAATGATGAAAAAAATCATGTGAAAGCCACCGCCCTTAATAATAATTTTAAGAGGTCCCGCATAATACATTTTAATTTCCCAAATGATTAACATAAAAAGCTTGTTTTTTTGAATTTGGAATTTTTTAACTCTTTAATGGTTTATCAAAAAGGCCACACCAAATTATTCTCTTGTATAAAACTAAACGCTTTACGAAAAGGTTTTTTTATAATGTTTCGATAAACGGACGTGTTTTTTTTCAAAAAATTTTTCAAAATATTTTTTTAATATTTTACAGATTTTTTAGTTTAATTGTCAAAAATTTTAAATACGAAAAAATTGAAACATGTGACAAAATTATTTGATAAATTGAAAAAAATACTATAATGGTATTTTAAAGTTAAATAATTTTTAAACCCGTCGGCCTATCAAAAAATTAGGGTAAACTAAACTTACATTTTTTGGGCTATTCGGCCGTCGTCGTAGATTTTGTTTCTTTGACGTTTCGCCAGCGCGAGTGGTTGGCTTCCTCAGAAGGTTCCTTGTAGGATTTCATTTCATTATTTTCTACAATACTTCCGATATAATTAAGGAAAAAATTTTAGATTTTTTTCATTAGTCTATTGAACACCCGTAAAGAAATATAAATATATAATTTATTTGCTGACATAAACAAAAAGTAAATAACATATTACCTTAAAAAGGGCGACGGGCTTATAACAAATCGTTAGCAGCCAACTTAATTGAGGCAAAAAGTCGAGGCAAATAAACGAGTTGTAAATCTTTTGGGTTATTAATCTTGTGGTTACACGATCTATTTTAAATTTGTCCATAAATCATTTTTTACCTAATTCGAAAAATTTACCCCCATTGTATTACACTACATTAACTCGGTATTCATGTCAAAGAATTATGAAGCTAAATGGGTTTTAAAACTAGCTTTAAAAAATATAATGTAATACAAATGTAATAATTAACAATTAGGTGAGTGTTAAGCAATTTTTTTGTAATAAGCAATGGCGTAACTAATATCTTTATTTTAAAAGTTAGACTTAAAGCCGCAAATATACATGGTTTTCAAGAACATGTGGGCAATCCCTTGAATTTATATAGAACACATAAAAATAATCTTAGGTGTTTATAAAAATATTTTCTTAAAGTCCCCCTGTACAGAGATATGTGCCCTTAAGAAACGCCACTGGAAATCGATTTTTCTGGAATAACTTTTATCACTTGGTATAATGAAATATTTTCTTTTATATCATAAATACCATTTAGGACTCCTTAATATGGTATCCTTGTAAAACATTTACCCTGATTAGTTCGCTAGGGAGAACTAACCGTATTATATAATTATTTTTAAATAACTAAATCCCTTAGCTGACAAATTATTCTTGTCTGATATTTTGATTAAATAGGGTTGTATTTAATAATTCTGTTTGTCGGTTTGACCTGGGCTTTCTCCTATTTTATGCATTTTCTAGTATTAAATATTGCAGATTATGGGACCCTTTACAATGCTGCAATATTATTTTTAGTTTCGTGAAAATAAAAAAAACTTTTTGATGTGATAACGTCTTACAATTTGATGGAGCCGGCTGCACGCACAAAAAACATGACTCATCATGTGGCGTTCCATTTAAAGCTTAAAGTGCAAGCGAGAGCGCGAAAGAGGCACAATAGGCCTCCGCGTTCGGCAACGTTAGATATCTGTTTCTCTCCGACTTAGGGCGGTCCCCGTAAATAGCTGCTATACAATAATACATTTACATGTTTTCGTCAAGTAGGGTAAAAAAGTTCTCAAATAAATGTGGGAGGCAACACAAAAAAAAACGAAAAAGTTAAAGACCAAAAAAAAAAAGTTGAAACAAAAAGGTCAGAAAAGGTTTACACAACGCCCAAATACCAATCCATTTCAAAGAACTTCAGAGGTAGGGTAATTTCCCCCATACCCTCTGCGTCCGGCTCTGACCCGGATAGTGACACAGTTAATTAAATATACTTAGAATATTATTTTATTTCCTTACCTTTTACCGTTAATGAGTACGTTGACTTGCTGTTGATTTACTAAAACCAGCAATAATTGACGTATAGTGTATAGCATTTTCGGGAAAATAAGCTCCGTCGGCATAATCTACTAATAAAAGTAACTTTTAAAAAAGATCATTGCTTGCAAAAAACGATTAACGGTAGCCCGGAGAGTAGAGTTGGACTTTCGTAAATCGTCGGTAATCATTTTATTGCAAGATATGTTCTTCTCTTTAAGGGTTTATTTTATAAACAGATAATGCCGACGTGGCTTATAATTTTAACCAGAGTACACTATACATTTTAATTAGAAAAATCAATAAAAAGTTAAGATTTGGTAGAAGATTTTAGTTCCTTTAAAGAAACCCTACTTAACAATAAAGACAATGTTCTTGAGACATTGTATATTTTCTAACAAAGTCAATAAAATTGGTGTATTCAAATAAACGTTTTTTTTTTTAGTTTTATTTTGTGTAAAATAGAGTTAGGACACCCTGCATATTAAAATGTCATGAATTTGCCGGTGCTCTTATCGCTGGGCCGTTCTAATTGTTAATCGGTGCTTAGGGTGTGGTTATCTTGGAGTGCCAATAAAGGAAGGCGCGGCGCAAAAACCTATGTTACAGTACTATAATATAATTTGTCACGTCACGCCAAACCGCTTGTCTCGCCAATCGCAGCTCCAACATAAACACAGCCTTAGATAACAAAGCATATTTTATTTTTTTATTTCTTATTTTTTTACGCGTTGTTTTTTTGCTCTGGTGTTACAGCTATCAAACTTCTTGTTAATAGGTTAAAATTATTAGACAAATTTCTTTAAAGCAAATATTAGGGAAGAAACCACACACCACACAAATCACGATAAAATTGAAGTTAAGTAGTTGCCAACGATCAATTTTTAATTCATTGAGTGTGTAGTTTTAAAGTTTATCATCAAATATTTGACGAAAAATAGGACATGTTCTAATCGTTTAAAGAAATTTGATAACGCGACCTTAAATTTTTTTGATATCCACTTTTCTGTTTTACATTATTAAATTTACTTTAGGTAAACTTGATCCAACTTATCTGACAAGAAGTTTGATAAGTGTAAAACTAGATTTAAAACACGTAAATAACACAACAATTGTGGAGGGGGCAATTTGACGGTATTTTATCTAATGCCGATGCTACCAAAAAATTCCAGTAAAAAAACTTATAAGTGTATGTAAACATTAATTAGAGCAACTTAAATACTTTCTTAGTTTGTAAAATACTACTAACTTGGTATAAAGTCCTAGAAATGTTTGTGTTTCGCTGATGAACTCTTAAAAGAAAATAGGAAAGCGGAATAGTTTTCCTTAGTCAGTGTAAAGTTTTTCAGTGCTTGTCTGCACAAATCTAAATTAAATAATTATATCAGAATAAAACCTTTTAACTCAAAGGTATTTTTTATACATGGTGTTACAGAATGTTGTTAAGAAAATTAAGGGGCAAATTTAACGTTAAAACATACATATAGAGAAAGTTTATTTATACATGATTCTTGATTCTTAAATTTTTCGTTTTCAAGATACAGGATGTTAAACTTTTTAAAACCCTAAAAAAATTTAAAACACCTATTATTTAAAAAATTATTAGACTTTGTTATAAACCTTATTTAAATACGTTTTTAAAGTCGTTGGAAATAAGAAGAGAAATCATAACAATTTAAATAAAATGCCACAATTCGTTTTTATATAAAAAAACCCTTTATCATACTGCGCCGCTTTGTATACTGTCGGCGCAGTGTCTGGCCAGGGTCTAATTAAACATTTTTTAAAAAGGTAGGTATTATACTTAATACAAGTTAGACATTTGTTAAGCTTACAAAATTACATAAAAAGTAAAAAAGTTAAATTAATTTTAATTAAAATTTTAATTATTGACGCATTGCTAATAAAATTATTAGGATGTTTGTCGGAGAGCAAAGAATATTTTAGGTTTAAAATTTTTAATGCCCTTGATTGGCCCCTGTTTAGAAGAAAAGATAATTTAAAAAAATTGCCTCTTATGTCCAGCCGACAAGTGTAATAGTTGTGGTTGTTGTTATTGTAAAGAAATTTTTATACTTATAAATTTTATAAAATTTGGTAGCTATTTGTCTCGTGTTGTAAGTGGTAGTTTTTGGAGGCAAATATATTTTTTTAAACTTCGATTTTTTTAAAAGTTATTAATTATATTTTTAAATGTGTTTATTAGTTCACCAATATTTGTGTTAATAAAGTTGCCTTTAATAGGACTACTCGCCAGCATAAAATATGTATAATAAATTTATTAATAACTGTTGACTTTGGGCATATTACATGACTTAAGTAATGTCGTAAGATTTCGATTCAAAAATTAATTTGGCGGTCTTGGCTTATTTTTATGTCACTTTGTATATATGAATTTACCAACAAAGTACGTTTAAAAATAAATAAATATATATCGTCGTGTCAGACCATTTTGAAAAAAATTAATCTGTCAATTTTAAATGCGGGTGTTCCAACTTTCATGTCATGTCTTCACAAGTTTAAAAGATATCGATGGTAAATTTCTTTGATCATTGTTAATTTTAGTCATAAGATATGCTACATAAAACATACTTAAAATTTAATGCATAATTTAAAAATGTAAGAAAAAAAAGACATTTCCGGTAAAAAAAAATAGTGAGAGATTTAACCTATTATTCGGCCACCCTTTATAGATGAATTTACTAGAAAAAGTCGCAGCTTAAAATTCAACTTAATGTGTTCAAGTGTTTTTCCAAAAACAAATAACTGACTTTAAAATGAATTTGTTCCAACACAAGCGTCCCCACTGTATGTATAAAACACACTTTTGAGCAGTAAAAGTTCTTTTAGTTCTTCAAAAGTAATAAAACAATCTTGGGTTATAATTTACATATATATATAATATATATATATATATATATATATATATATATATATATATATATAATATTACTCATAAGCAAAAGCATTTGCTTCTTTTTATTCAATCTTTATCATCCTGTGTCAAAAAAATGTTCAAATTTAAAATAAACTCTTTGACTTAAAATTAGCTTTATAGTCACCTATTTAAATTATAAATACAACATGTTTTTACATCATGTAAAATAATATACTTGAAAAGTACTGGTTATGTTACGATTATCTTCATTTTTAAACTTACGGCGGCAAAATCGTAGCCGCCTCAGGCGCTACTTTTCCTCGGGCCTGCCCTGAATAAGACCAATTTATATCAGACATATACTTTTACAAAAACAGCAATATCATTCCAAACTCCAATTATTATAATATTTTTTTATATCAATAGATTATAAAATAAAATAAATAAATTATTACCGTTTGTAATATTATGATAATAAAGTGTAATTTTAGTTTTTTTTGTACACAGAAATGGTTATCCTACAAGAGAAATTTTCTTTTAAGCGGCTGTTAAAAAATAAATGGCACTCATTTATAATTTTATTTAAACTAGTATTAAAAGCTTTCTTTAAAACTGGTAAATACATTTTAGTCGGTCAACACCACATTTAAAAAATGTAATATTAGGTATTTTTATTTGCAACATCCAACCAGGTATTTATTATTAATGAACTGAGGACTAAACTGCAAATAAACATTTTTTTAATATCAAATCAATATGGCAACTGTTTGGTTAATGCCATTTTCTACAAAAAAATTTGTTAGTTGCTGAAAATAAAAACAAATGTGGCATAATAACAATATACCAGGTGTGTACGACAAAAAGTTATTCTTTAATAAAAGTTCTGCATGGTCCAAAACCCAAAAGGTAACCATCATACAGTGCTTGTTTAAATTCTAGACACCCCTCCTAACTTTTGAATTGTTTGGTATCATTTTAAAGCTTCGGACAAGTATTTTATACCCCTGAATAGAAAGTAAATACCTCTAATAAAGTTAGATACACTGAATGCGCTATTTTCTTAAAGCTCTTTTAGGGATTTATTTAATGGTAATATTGGTGATAATATACAGGGCAAAAATATAGTTTTTTTTAATGACAAGACCTTTAAGAAAATACCATATTAGGTATATCTAATTTTATTAGTTTTGGAGATATGACCAATAAAATCAGGTATTCAGGTAATTTTAATTACCGCCAGTTTGTAGTTGGTTAAGGTATTTACTTTGTATTCTGGGGTTATAAAGTACTAGTGCGGATCTTTAAAATGACGTGCAACAAGATCCTTCTTACTATTTATTTTTTTTTAAAGGGCGCAAAACTCTTTGTTTAACATTTATATACAGGGTGGCCCACTATATTCGACACGGTCCGTAGCTGGATAACCATGGGGTTTTAAAAAAAAGCAAATACTGAAACATATACAGGTCCGATAAGGCCACAGTATAAAATTATTTTACTCTATACAGGATGTCTCAAAAAAGTGTAACGTGTCAAAGTTATATTTTTTTAAATGTAACACCCTATATTTTATGACGGTTTTAGATTCTACATAAAAAATAATTTAAGTTTGTTTATAGTACCAAGTGTCTAATTTTATTCGTTTTTGTGATATTTGTTTTTTTTCAAAATGCAGGGGTGCAATTAAATTAATTTTATTTTAACAATATAAACTCCTTAAACTTTAAAATTTGTAACAAGAGTAGGAAAAGTCTGCCTTATCATACGTAGGTCATATTGAGATCATAGATTATACAGGGTGATCAAAAATTAATTTCAATTTTTAGAAAGTCAAATTGCAATATCTCACTTATTTTAAATGGAACACCCTGTATTTTTTAACACCACATGATGACAAACTAAATGCTCTTTCAAATGGTGTATAGGTTGCCTATACCTATCTTTTATACTTTTTAAGTAAATTCCGTTTTAACATATTTTTATTCAAAATGTCTATTTAAATGTAAGTAGGCTGTGATATAGCTATGCCTATTTACTAAGCCGTTATTGCAAAATGTAAATTTGTTGGAAAAAAGCACAAAATTAAAAGATTTTGTATTATCTGCCACTATTTTTAAAATTCACAGAAAAAAAATCATTAGTTGCTTATAATGCTACTTCCAATAACACTTATTTCAGCTGAATGTGGTAATGATAAAACATGTGTTTTTAAACAATCCTAATAACGCCTCTGGTCAGTTATGACGACATTCTGTGGCCTATAACTCGTTTCTTCCATTATCCATAATCACTGTGTCAAATTTTTTAAAGCAACTTTTAAGGTTATCAGATGGTTTCTCCTGGAATATTTTTCAGGATTTACTCTAGATTAAAGTAAACCATTTTTTTCACATCCTACCAGTATTATATCATCTTGTTGTAGAAAAAGGGTTTTTATTTAAAATCATTGAAATTTCTTTAAAACTGACTAAAACACTAGTAATCAATAAATGGTCGTTGTTATTTTCTTAATAAAAATATTAATGGCTGCTATGTCACAGCCAACTTTAATTTAAATAAACATTTGGACTAAAAATTTGTAAAAACAGATTTTACTAAAAAGCACAAAAGATAGGTATAAGCAACCTATACACCATTTGAAAGAGTATTTTATTTGTCATCATGTGACGTAAAAAAATATAGGGTATTCCATTTAAAATAAGAGAGATATGGCTATTTGATTTTCTGAAAAATTGAAATTATTTTTTGATCATCCTGTACAATATTTGATCTTGATTTGCCCTACGTATGATATGGACAGACTTTTTCTAATCTTGTTACATATTTTAAAGTTTAAAGTGTTAAAAGTGTTAAAGTAAATTCAATTTAATTTTACCTCTGCATTTTTCAAAAAAATCAAATATCACAAAAACGAATAAAATTAGACACTTAGTACTATAAACAAACTTAAGTTATTTTTAAAGTAGAATCTAAAATATAGGGTGTTCCATTTAAAAAAATATAACTTTGATACGTCACACTTTTTTGAGACACCCTGTATAGACTAAAATAATTTTATACTGTGGTCTTATCCGACCTGTATATGTTCCTGTATTTACTTTTTTAAAAACCCCATGGGTATCCAGCTACAGACCGTGTCGAATATGGTGGGCCACCCTGTATGTCATTTCTTGCCTAAAATTTTGTTTATCTTAATGTCTTCCTAAAGTCCTCAAATATTCATGAAAAAGTACCAAACAAGTCAAAAGTTGAGAGGAGGGAGTTCTAACTTTAGACACGTACTACTGTATAATAAAGTATTAGTTATCTGCGGGGTTTTGCAAAAAATAAGATTTGGATCAAGAGCAACGTGCCTGTATGTTTGTAAATTGTAAAAATTATTAAAAAGAAAAGATGCGTATTTTTTAAAAATTTTAGACCAACATAAAACTAAAAGTTCTCTACGAAAAAAATTAGTGTGTCCACGGATAGACTTAACTATACCTGTAACTTTCTTACATTTGATATTTAAAAATAAAATTATTCTTAATTAAAACTTAAGATTTGTCTGAAATAGCAGAAACGTTTATAAAAATTGCCGTAAGATCTACGGGTGTTTTCAAAGTGGAAAAATATTATAAAAGTGCCAATATCTCGAAAACAATCGATTTTTTACTGAACTCATTTTATGTTTTTTAATGTTTATGAGTTGTTTTAACAGCCCTCCTAATATTATCGTTAACTTTCATGACAACCTGTACGTACAGGGTGTCCTATTTTCGTGTGTTTTACGGGGTTTCTTGCTTATGAGTGGAATTAAAAAGATGCGGTTTTCGTGACACCGTGCTCCTTTCTTGTCAAACGAAAGATGCCGCAAACAGATTTGTCCTAGCCCCCTTAGTTTCTTCGCTACAGGTTGAATTTAAAAATGTTGTATTGTCGATTATTCCTCGTATCTCAGTTATCTAATAATTTATCGAAAAGATAAAAACGGGCCCTTATAGAACTCTTTACGCAGAATACAGTGACGTACTTGAAATTTTTTCCGGATTCTTTGAGATATTAGCCAAAGTTGCAGCTTTTTAAATGGAACACCCCGTATATTTTTTCATCATATTATTTGCCACACTGAGAGCTTTCTACAAATTTAATATAGTCGAAACTTATTTTTATCAACAGCATAAAAATATGCAATACTTACTTTTTAACATCGGCGGCTTTTGGTTTAAATCAATGACAGTCATATTAATCAACGTCAAATGATTGCTATTGAATTTTTTAATGCTATCTCCTAGATTATCGTTTTCATTTATTTAAAAAATGTGGCACAAAACCAAAATTTTAAACATTTTGAAAAGTATGATATGAATAGATGTTTCAAATTATCTAATAAAGACGTCGATGAGGCGGCGGAGATTTATCTAAGTAGGTACGTTAGAAGAACAAATATTATTTTTTCAAATTTAACTTTTTTCTTAATTTCTATATAGATATCCTGAAAAAAGACAGACTGATAGGCCCATATTTGGTAAAATACAAACAGTCTAATTCAATATGGGTAATTTCATAAACCTAGGACGAAAAATTATAGTAAAGATAATGAAGTAGCTGAAATAAATGTTTTGGCATCAGTTAAAAATATCTCAGGGACATTGCAGGCAAATGGAAGAAAATATCGGAGTATCCAAAACAAAAGTCGATAAAATTATGAAACGACATAAATTCAAACCTTACAAGTATAAACTTGTGCACAATCTTCATCCTGGCGATCCTGAGCGGAGAGTAAAGTTTTGTAACTGGTTTCTCAATGGTTTCTCAATATGTGTGAAAGGCAGAATAATTTTGAAAGGAAGATCATTTGGTCGAACAAAGCCCATTTTACCGGTGCGGGTATCCTTAATAGAAATAACTTAAGGTTTTGGAGGCAGGAAAATGAACACATTATTTTTCCCAGGGAACGCCGGGGAAGGTTTGGATTCAATATTTTTTGGTTCATTTTGGGAAGAAGAATTGAATGTTGTATTTACTAAGGAAATTTGAACTTTGATTGATACATACAAATCCTTCAATAAAAAGCAATGACTATTATGGAAGACATTCCCTTGGTTTAAGTAAATGACATCTATTTTCCAACAAGATGGAGCTCCGGCTCACAACTATCACGTGATACAACACTGGTTGGAACAGCACTTTCCCAATCGATTTATAGCCACGCACGGATCTTTAATGACCACCACGGTCTCCGGACTTCTTAGTTTTAGATTATTTTTCGAGGGGATATTTAAAAGGTAAAATATACTCGATGGCGTATGAAACAATTCAGGAATTAAGAGAGGCCACGGAAAATGCCCAAGCCCGCTTTTTCATAACTATAAATGCTTCAAGAAGACTACAGACGCTATGCCAACAATTCGAACAGTATTTATAAAATTAGTAGTTAAGTTTGTCTTTTAAGGGTAAGAACAATTCTAGCGTAAAATTGTTATTTTTATCCATTAGGTTGCCTTGTTAATAAGTGTTTAAATTACTAGATTATTTTTTGGTGCGAGAAGGCATTTGACTTTGATTAATTTCACTGTCATTAACTTAAACCAAAGCCGCCTATGTTAAAAAGTAAATAACTGTTTATAAAAGTAAGCTCTAATAACAATGTAATAATAATATGACGAAAAAACATACCATTTAAAAACGTGCAACATTGGCTAATATCTCAAAGAAAGTAAATCCGAGAAAAATCTTAAGTACGCCACTATATTCTGCGTAAAAAGTTCTATAAGGGCATTTATCTTTCATTATTCAAGTTATTAGATACCTGAGATACGAGGAGCAACCGAAAATACAATGTTTTTAAATTCAACCTGTAACGAAGAAACTAAGGGGGCTAGGACAAATCTGTTTGTGGCATCTTTCGTTTGACAAAAAAGTAGCACGGTGTCGCGAAAACCGCATCTTTGCAACTTCACTCATAAGCGAGAACATAAGACACCCTGTATAGGTACTCCATTTATGAGGAAAAATGGCATATTTTGTTACTTTCTCCATACTTTTAAAGAAATTTAAGATAACCAATCGATGTATTATAGCTCGGAGAATTTAAAAATCGTATTAAAAAACAATTGCATGAAAAACAAAAGACTTTCGCCATAAATGTTGTATTTTTTAAATGAAACGCCATATTTATTATTATGTTTTTGAATTCTATACTCAACTATAAGTGTTTTTTATTGCGGTTACATGTTTATCTTTTACTGTTTTAAAGTTATTGACGCCTAAAAGGTCACATTTTTGGCTTATTTAAAAGAATATCTGAATATGAAATACAGGTAATGCAGGTGATTACCTGACATTTCAAAGTCATTTTTTTATTTCTTTGAAAATTATCAATGTATCTTCTTTTTGCTTTTCAGGCATTTTATCCACACTTTTAATATGGCGTTACTATCTATAGTTTTTTATCTAACAAATAATTAATTTAAAAAAACTAGTATTAAAATCTACCAATAGGCAAACATTTTAATGACTTTGAAGTATTAGGTAATTACCTGTATTACCTTTATTATGTATTGATATATTTAATTAAATACTATTAGCCAAAAATATGACTTTTTAAGCGTCGATAACCCAAAAACAGGTAAAGACAGACATATAGTACGTTTAATAAAACATACTTAGAATTGGGCAAAGAGTTTAAAAATATAACTATAAATATGCTGTTCCATTTAAAAAATACAACATTAATGACGTAGTTTTTTTGTTTTTCATGCATTTGTTTTTTAAATATTATTTTTAAAATCCACGAGCTAAAATACATTGAGTGGCTATCTTGAATGTATTACAAAATATGGGAAAAGTAAAAAAATATGCCAATTTTTTCTCCTAAATGGAATACCCTGTATATATACAGGGTTTCCGCTTATTAATTGTAAACGGAAAAATCATAAATTTTTTATGCGAAAATATTAAAAATTTACCGAACATAGGGAGTCAAAGTGAAAACAATATATATTTTTTTTTTGATAATATTGGATAGGTTTTGAATATTTTATTGAAACTTGACACCTAGAGGTTTTTTGACATGAGCTATTGAGATCTAATATTATTTTTTATGTGTAAACTAATAATAA
>JACEGR010008735.1:0-33786 GCA_014170235.1 Listronotus bonariensis
ATGTTCGACCAAGAATATTATAATAAAAAAGCAGTTTCTCAAAACCATACAGAAAAAAAACCTTATTCGAGGTCGAAGGAACAAATGTTTGAAATGCTCAATTAATTTAAGAGAAAAGTGGACTGTATTTGGTTCGATAAGGTTTGTTTTCTGTATAAATCTAAGAAAAGGCTTTATAAATAATTAAAAAGAATTAAGTAATATTTTAGCATCCAAAAGACAATATAAAATGCGGGCTGTATATATCAGCCAAGAAAAATCACTAAATAGAAGCGGGACACTAAAATACTTACCACTGTTTGCTGGAAATTGCACTTAAAGAAAAGCGTGGGCTCGATATGCCCAAAAGCGCGCAACCGTACGGTTCACGTGAAAAATATAGTCTCCGATGCGAGCGCGTTCCAGGTCACGAAGTACCTTAGTGTCGATATTGATAACAAAAAAAAATAACCCGAACAATAGGGAAAAGTACCATATTTATATGGTCCGTACTAGATGCTAAAATTAAAATAAATAATAAATATAATTTATTAATGAACGGGGATTGAACACATGCTATAGCCAGAAAAGAAGCATATGAAATCCATTTGTGGCCATAGTTCTTATTAATTCAGTTATATGGTGGAATATTCACACGTATACAGGGTGATTCTTAACCTATACGCATAAACTTGAGAAATTATAATGGTATTAATACATATTTTGTTAGGCCATACCTCATTTAAGTTACTTTAATTCTTCATAAAAATTAGGGTGGCCACAGATGGTTCACCTACCTTTTCACCGTATATTAGGATACCGTAGACTGTGGTTTAAAGCTTGTATATTATCATATCTAATGTCAGTAAAAGAAATTGCAAAAGTTTGACATATGGGCTACAAACCGCAAAAATAAAAGAGTAACTTTTATATATAACTTTATTATGCAATAATTGGGGCTTTAAAAGAATTTAGAAAAAATTTTAAAAAGCTGGTAGAACCAAAAACTAGATTTTAGCATATAATTTACCGTGGTTAGAGGCTCAAGTTAACCTACCATCAAATATAATTTATTCTTTGCCAAGTAAATCTAAACCTGGTGGCTTGAAAAAAATTATGGGGCCTGTGGCTTAGGAGAACACAAAAAAAGTAGAAAAAAAAAAAAGAAAACGAGATTCTGCTTCTGTTGTTAAAGAATTTGCCAGTTCATCTGGAAAAAGAGGCATCACTCTGAAAAAGTTGGAAAAAGTAACTTTACGGAATTCAGATCCAAATCAAGCGCTGGCTGTAATAGTAGATGTAAACCTTTCGACTAACCAATATTGTTTGATACGCAATCAAGCAATGTCTGTAAACAACAATATTTATCCGCCCTATTATATAGAAAAAGAATCTAAGCAACTCTGTAATCCCTCTGACATTATGGTAACAGAAACTTCTGCAAAATAAAACTTCAATCGCTTATTGACCATACGGTATGTCGTTCATAAATGTGAAGTTTAAAATAACGTTTACACACACACACACACAGTATGTTCATCCGGACAAAAAAATCATATACAGAACAAATTTAGGTTTGTTTTAAATTTTATAATTTAAAAAATCTGTTGAATAAAGTTGTAAAATTTATACTAAATAAGGTGTTTAAAAAATTTTACGTCCACAAGAACCAAAAAATCCTTTTAACTTTATTTATCAAATTAATTTCATTTAGATTGCCAAAATTACTTGCCACATAAAATTTGAAAGTAGCAATTTGTTTAAACCGGAAGTGACAAAGAACAACTAGATAGATCAACCAATGCATATTTATTTTAAATATCGATATACCAACTTTTATTTTTTATCCTAAAAGATAAAAAAGTTATAGGGGGAACCACCTGTAAGAAACACTCAGTATATTCTACAGTCGTATAATTTGTATTAAAAAAATTTCGAATTAATTCCAGTCAGATTGCTAAAATTACACACTGTGGCGACACTTTGAAAGTTTGAATAATCCTGTTTAGGTTTAAATTTATATTTTTTGAAGTTAAGTTTTTAACTAAAATATACAACAGTATTAAAATACATTTTACTTTTAAAATAAATCTTAATGACCTTAGACTCATGACTTACTAGTAGTGTTCTTTGTTTCTAAGAGGCATCTTAATAAAAATGAAATATTAACAATAAATAATATTTTACCTGGTAATTAAAGATCCTTATAAAGTAAAATAGTCCAATTCTTTTTAACTTCTTATACCTGCAACAAAAAAGTAAAATGACAATCAAAAACATATTAAGATATTTTTATTTATTAAAAAACTTTTCAACATTATTAAAATAAACTACTGGAACCAATTTCATTCAAATCCTTTAGCACAATAAATCCAGAAGTGGGAAATTATTTGTACGAAAATTAAATTATGAACAATAAAAAATAAAAATAAGTGAAAATGTATAATAAGATTAAAAAACATAAATAAAAAGAAAAAAGTTGGTTACTTATTCGGAATTCGAACTTGGAACCTGTGGCTTACGTGTCAACACTAGTAACCCTGTAGCTCTGGGCTAACTTGATTTTTTTAATTCTAATAATATCTTAAAAGAAATAGGCCGTGTTAACAAATTATTTATCTCTTTTTTTTTTCCTAAGAATTTTAAATTTGTTTTACCCTCAATACATGCATACTTTAATTGGTAAGTTTTAGTTCTATAAAATGATCAGTTTTTTTCTTGCCACTAAACCACTCTTAGCATTTCTTTATCATTTTTTTTCTTATCGCCAATACTTACTGAAGAAAATTAAGGGTAAACTATATTAAATGGTTTCTTCTCTATATTTTATTTTAATTTTTATATGCAAATGACTCTCTATATTTTATTTTAATTTTTATATGCAAATGACTTTAAATTTTAAAAGAACATAATGGAGCATTTGTAGGTTTTTTCATGCGTAAAACATTTCCCAGAGTTGCCAAAAAAATTGTTGGCACATTCTAACTTTTCATCTCTTAAAACCCCACTTAGCCAAATATTTGGATAGAACACCTAATATTATCTCTATCTCTAATAATAATAACCTTTATATTATTAAACAAGATACTAGCTAAAGCAGTGCTGGCTAGTTATTTTGTGATATTATTCTTAATGGCTTACCTCTTGATCAGCATGTTTTTAAATTGTTTCAAAAGTGCCATTTTAAACTTCAAGTTTTGCATAGATATAGGAAAAACTTTAACGATATTAAACTACGCTTATCGGATTTTTGGTATTCTCTACTATGGTCAAACTGATTTGCAGTGTATTGTCGTATGCTAACTGTCGCAAATAAATGTACTTTACAAAAACTGCAAAATGCATATTTGCGGTACTGTTACGCCATAAATTTGATCACGTAACTTCAGCTTGGTTATCTCCTCTAGAGTGGTAGGTTTCTGCTCAAACATCAGGGGGCATTCGGAATCGACAACCAAGGGGTATAATTTACCTTTTTCATTGAACTGAAAGAGAGACTACAGTAAAAAGGACAGGGACGTGTAATATAATTTATTGGCATTGAGGAGGGGGATGGGCATGGTTAGTTCTGGTCAGTTAAATCTTTTTTCTGGTTTTTTGGTATTTCGTTTTATTAGAATATTAAAAAAGATTTAACAAATTACAACTAACCCATGAGCCCCATTCCCCAATGTGACAGTTTTGAATGACCGTCGTTGTGCAACGTTACAAACCAATCAAATTACACATTTATGAGACGTTTACTATAGTCTCAGAAAGACGGACTGGTAATGTTTTAAAAATAATAAATTTAAATAACCTATGCTTTAAACTACTAAATAATAATAAATAAATAAGCAAAAGCTTTTTATATTATCCGGCATCATTTTTTGTTTTTTTTTTTAATTTTATTATTTTTTATTTGTTAGTGCGTATTATTTATTTTTTAAGGTTGCTTTAATTTTTTCTAAGTGTATTTTTTTATTAACAAAACTGCTTATAAAAAAACTAAAACCAGAATAAAATTTTGTCACCCAGTTTTAAACCAAGGTATGTTGGGTTAGAAATTCATATTTTATCCTAAGGAATTTGTTATAACATTTCTTCTACACCTTTAAGAGACACCATGTACAATATCACAATCACATCAATATACTCAGCGGTCCAGAAGAAAGGTGGACGATCTTTAGTTTTTCACTGTATAAAAACACGAAATATAGTTTTTTTAATGATATAAGCATTAAATAATTGCATATTTTTTGCTTTACCTTTTATAAAAATACAATTATTTATCAGAGGGGTTTAAAAAGTTTTTATTTTGCTTATTGTGTTACTTATTACCTAGCTCAATGAACCCGTTTAAAGACAATGATTAATGCCTTGGCTCCAAATTTACTTTAAGCCAGGCAACAATAAACAGCCTTTGTTACGAAATTTGCGTCAACTTGTGTCCTTTGCTTAATTATTATTAAATATTGTTTGGTAATATGCGCAGAAATAAATGTTTCCCGTCTTTTCATAATCTCGTTATTCGAAACTCAAAGACGATTATTTTAACGGTTTTAGTTTTAAAAAATATTTATATTTTTTATTTAATTTTAAAAATATGTTCCAATTATTTCTATTATTATTATTTAACCACGACTCTTCCTTAAACCATATTTAATAGGAAAAAAAAATTATTTACACTTTTGATAACTTTTTAAAATTATTTATACATTTTTCAGTTTTTTTTCATTTTTACAATTTTAAACCACCTGAAGAAAAATGTAAACTGGGTTTCTTTAAAAATCAATTCAACTTTCTCAGGGGTGGCAGTTTCTTTAAACTAACCACTTCTAATTTCGATGTGGCTTGTCCACAGGGTGGTTCTATATTTTAGTATGATTTGTTATTTAAAGTAGAAACTTTCTAAGCTGAATTAGTTACAGAAAAACTACTATTAAAACAATTAAATTTTATTTAAAGCAAAAAATAAATTGATAAATAATGGTGAGTTTAACTAAATAAAGGCTTGAAAAAACGAAGTCTTTGGATCTTATTTCTAAATTACCTTACAGTTTATTGTCAGTAAATTTGTCCAGTCTGCACAGCACATTCACTTTAAATCACTATTACAATTATTGTACAGTATATCTGTTGAAAGTCTCAAGGCATTTGGTCTGCAGTGTTATTTTATGTTGTTATGCTCGGGAACGGGTTAAAAATGAAAAGTTGAGAAAACCTTAGCGTTTTCACGGAATGTCTTTTCTAAGACAATTTGTACAAACAGTTTGCACAAGACAGCTGGGAATAGCAAAAAGAAAAACTTTTTGATAAGTACTTAGTTAAAAGAACCTAGACTTTCCTTTGGTAATAATTGTCCTTTTGACAAGTCTATTACGTAATCTTTGTAACCTTATGTTACTTGAGGGAGCCCCAATACACTTTTGGGGATGACAATTTAAGAGAAAACCTTACGTTCTCGTAAACTAACGTGAAAAAAGTAACCTCTTGTTACATGAGTGAAATCTTAATCTACACTAAAATTGTCAAAAGTAATTTGGGAGAGAGAAGTTAAAATAGAGGTGGGTCCAAATAAAAAGGAAATGGTTAAACCAATAAAAATACAGAAACAAATTAAACCAAATATGGCTTCCATAATTTAGAAATCCTATTGGTCAACTAAAAGAACCAATCTCTAGGGTGAAATTATTAAAAGTTATTCTGGGAACCAGTCAAAGCCCCGACAAAGCATGCCGATATCGCTGTGGCGCAAGCCGCCAAAAGCGAGGCCGCGTTTGTTATAAAGCGGGAAAAGCCGGGCGGAGATCTTCAAATGGTTTTTTCTGATAGCGGTATTTCGCCGAAAGGAGACATGAACCGGGGTTAAATAAACAAAAAATTTAAAAATAGAGGAATATTCTTAGAAGTCAGTAAAAAGATTATTTCAGGTTTTTAAGGATGTAAATTTGAATAACTTGCCACTTTGTAAGAAAATAGAGAGTTTTCGCAACACCACCTTTTATATCTTACAGCAATTTTTGATATAGCTTTTATTGTTTTAATTAACGCATTTAAACATTGTAGATTTTAGTTTAAATTATGTAATTTTAATCAGTATTCTGTTGTTTTTAACATATTTCTTTACACAACAAAGTAAAACACCAACTACGCAGAGTTGTGGGTGTAGTTTTGGACAGGTGTCATTTCCAGGAGACGGTGTTTATTGTTTGCTTTGGCAAACAATAATGCCATTTAAGGTTTAATTATTTTTTAGGAATACTTTAAAAAAATATATGTTTATTTATGCAAATAATTTTTAACATACTAAAAAAAAACAGATAATTGAACAGTGTTTATCATTACCAAACCCAAAATATACAACTAAAATATTTTGAAAGTTCTACCACTTTCTGTTATATCGGAAGTGGAAAACGACAAATTTTTTATTTTGAAATTAATAGAACACCCTCTATTATATTATTTTTTAGATTCTGCGTAAAACTATAAACATATTTTATGTACAGGGTGTCCCACCGGGAACTGCCACGATCGATTTCTCAAAAAGTACGCCGTGGAAAATTTTGAAAATTTAATAACTTTGTGTCGTCAGAGTCAAAGTATTTCATTTAAAATAAAGAAGTTGACATTACCATTCGGTATAACCGGAACTCTCAAAATATTTTGGTTGTATGTCCACCACTGACATTATAATATTCCTTAATTTTTAAAAATTTTCAAGGCTTACTTTTTAGAAATTAATCGCAGAAGTTTCCCGTGGAACACCCTGTATAGGCTTGAATGCCGGTTCAGAATTACAATGTCAATATTTGCCAATGCATAAAGAAAAGAGGCTCTAAAGCGGGACAACAATTTGTTTTTCTTTCTAAAGTTTTTTATAAAGGTTTTTTTTTAATTTTTAGTTTACAACTTTGTAGTTAAATTTGTAGTTACTTTTGAAAATTTAAAATTTTCAAAAAGTTATAAGTCAAAGTGTTATTATTCAGTATTTACCGTGGTTCTCGATACGTATCTCTTAGTAAGCTGGCCACTAAAAAACGACTATTTTGTTTTAATGAATATTTTGCTATGGGTTAAAAGCAATAACTTAAAATGGTTTTTAAATTTCAAATACATTTTTGTAAATTTAAATATATTAGCGAATAACTACTTGATTTCAAAGCAAATTGGTTTGTGTTCTAAGGAATAGTAGAGAAACAAAAAATAATTTTCGTAATAAAAAATAATTGTTTATAATTAATTAGTTTAAGTAAAAAATGGAAATTTGGCTCAACATCAAACAGTATATTGTAAAAAAATTGTTTATATAAAAATTTTCTTTAATCTATTAACTAAATGAAAACACAACCAAATTTTTGTGTTTTTTACCAGGGGAAAGATATAAACGCTTTAATGTGCCAGAAGTCAGTTTAATTTAGCCGATTTAAGGTCCATTTATACATATCCGGGCCGTGTCCGTTTAGTGTCAGTTCCTCGTCCGGGTATTTTTGATGTGATATTTATAAATATTCAAGTCGCGGCAGTGTTTCGGCGGATAGAAGAGAAAATTGTGCCGTATTGGCTTCATTACTGAATGAAGAGAAAGAGTAACAACAAAAGAAGTGAAAGCAAAGAAGTTAAAGTGTTTACCCTATATGGACAAATAGAGGAGCTTAAGGCAAATTCAGAAAATACAATGGAATCAAAGTCTAGTGAATTAAAGCGTTTATATCTTTTTCCAGTTAAAAAGCATTACAAATTTCTTGTGCCATTATTTCGGTAATAGATTACCAAATATTGTTATATATATATATATATATATATATATATATATATATATATATATATATATATATATATATATATATATATATATATATATATATATATATATATATATATATATATATATATATATATATATATATATATATATATATATATATTTTGATTATGGTTCAAGGGCGTTACGTCAAAGAGTAATTAGCAAATCCAGTATCATTGTACTCGAAATGTCATTTTTTGTTTAACCCATTAACGCCCAGTGATACCATTTTGTATCACTTATTAAGACGTCACTAAGACTGCCCTTATTTTACCATAAGTGGTAAAAGAAAAAAATAGCAATCATTTTAGCTTTCGCTGATATCAGCGGTTTACGTCACACCTCATTTGTATAACAATTTTTGTATGTCTCGATTCCCAGAGCGTGTTTTTTAACTTTGTATTTCACAAAATTATAAAACATGGGTATTATCTTTGAGTAAGTACAATTTTTTACTACTCTGTGCATTTTTTGGCTTGAAAACACTTTTATAGACTAAGAATAAGTAACTGATCATTGTGGAAAAGCAACTGTTTCCTAATACCTATTTTAGTTTTCAAAAAATGAACCTAAATATTTTTAATTTAATAAAGACTCTGATAATAAAAATTACACCTGTTACAAAAATGGTCAAAAAGTGGTAGTGGAAGTGCCCGGGTGATGCATCGCCGGACGGGACATAGGAAATTCTATGTAATTTTTAATGGGGTCAGTTATTGACTCCCCTTATTATTTTAGAGCAAAATTCTATTAAAGTTTATTGAAGAGCATGTACATGGTGAAAACTTTAGATTTTTCGGTTAACCCGTTTGCTACTTAGATGGTAATATATTTTTAAAAATTGTTATATTATTATCGCTTCATACTTATGAACAACAATAAAAATACCAGTTAGCGTGACATAACGTTGTCATTTGTTTTAAGTTAAACTAAACTAGAGTAACAAATTTTAAGAACTTATGACATTTATAATATTTGCATGCTTCAATAAATTATTACAATATTTAATATGTTGGAAATAAACTTAGGATTTAAGAAAATTTTCAAATATTCCTCCATTGACTGCTAGACAATGACCGAGACACCCAACACGACAAAATTATCTTCTTACATTGGCTAACTGGTAAATTGAAATTTTAATGCATTCTGCAGAAATAGCATTTTTTAACTCATCTAGATTAGAGTAATTTATATCTTTGTATATCATGCTTTTTAAATGGCCCCAGAGGAAGAAGTCATTTGGCAAAATATCAGGAGACCTGGCTGGCCAATTTATGGTGTGATGTAGGCCAATAACATTTCCATTAAAAGCATTGTGTAAATATTCCAGCAAGGGTATTATGTGCCGGGCAGCCATCCATTTGGTACCAAACTTCCCTGGATACATCATTTAAAGCGGGAAAAATTAGTTATTTGAGTAGCTTTTAAATTTTGATTAAGAAAAAATCGTCCAATTATATGTTGTCCGAAAATTCCCGCCCAAACATTGACTTTTTGTGGATATTGCGTTCTCGTTTCGACAAATCTGTGTTGGTTCTCTTTGCTCCAGTATCGGTAATTTTGATGATTAGAGTTCCTTGTTTACACGGGATTTCCTCTGTCCCACCCGTCGATGCATCACCCAGTATATTTCTTTATCTGACCTATAATATACACGCTGTTTACGAATGGAGTTTACAAAATGACAAATGGACCAAAAATTTCATATTTCGAAAAAAGTCAGTTGTTATAAAAATTCGTGTTTGTGAAAGAAATATGATTCTCGAAGAGAAAATGTTGATATTGTATACATGGTTCGCAAAACCTAAAAAAAACATGATTTTTTGCCAAGAGTAAAAAACCTTTATTTTTCATATTTAAGCAAAATATCGTAAGGAAAATTTATTTAAAATTATAAATCTAATGAATAAAAATAATAATACATAATTTTATTTAAGTTTATAATTTGACGAAAATGCCTTGATCAAATTCGTTTACAGCTGAAAAATTGTTTTGTGTTGAAATTTGTAGAATACTGGTGCTTGAAAAGCAGATTGTAAGATTTTTTTTTTATAAAAATTTTAAGTAATTAATTTTTGATAACTTAAATATTAATTTTATAAAACTTTTTAATACCCCTGTAACAAGTACATTTTGTAAATATTTTGTTAAAAAATGAAAACTTAAGGTAGTTTACACTTAAAAAAATGTTTTTTAAGTTTTTGCGTACCCTCTATACAAAATTAATATTTTTACCTCGTAAATCAGATTTTTAAAAAGCAAAATATTTTATTAGGAATAACTTTTTTTTAAATAAAATTTTCTATCCATTTATTCTCTTGTAAACTCCATCCGTGGACAATCTGTATACCCAAATAAATGTGCTGTATATAAACAAAGGAGGGTTATATTATACAAAAATAACAAACAAAATATACAAACATAGTTCTGGGCACTAATGTGTGAATTTATTAGAAATATACTGGGTGTGTCATCTAAAATAAAAATTGATTAAGTTGTTTTCGACTAAACAGGAAAAAAATAAATAACGTAAAATATAGGCGCTAATGTGATATACCCAGGTACCAAATTTTATTTTAATATTTAAAAAAGGTAAAACAACTAGTATTTAAATTTAAAATTAAGACTCCTTTCCTATTTGTACTATTTGACGTTTAAGTTAGTGGGATAAGAAAATAGCTTTGAGTAAATTTTGCCACAAAAATGTTGCTTCCTAAAGGTAAAAATTTAAATATTTAAAGATTTTTTAGTGTACTCTTATTTTGTTTTAAATCGAATATTTTTCCTAAAATATATGAATCCATACAGATTTTAGACACTGGTTTAAGATAAACCAATTGGCGCTAATCAAAAATGTTCAGTTTTTAATTAATTAATAAATGAACACACTAAGGAACTGAGGGGTGAATAGGGATACTTAACGGGGTAAAGTAGTTAAAACTTATGTTGCTGTAAAATTTAAACAAATTATAAAATAAACGCTTATCTTATTTTTTTTTTGTTATAAGGTCTATTATCACGACCCACTATGCAAAATTCAATTTTAAAATTAGATAAATAAATAATTTAATTATAAATATAAAATATTTATTTATTTATTTAAATTTTTAAAAATCTTTTATCAGCTATAATTTTATAAATACAAAATATGCAGGATGTTCGATTTATATCTCTAAATACATAAAATTTTCAAAAAATCCAGTTACACCACTGGATTCGCCGTAAAAATATTTACTAATATCAGTTTTTAATTTTGTTGTAAGTTAAAAGACAACTGAAATACGAGTAGGGTCCAGTAGGGAGAGATGGAGGATTGACCATCCTCTGTTCCTTGGGGGAGCTTCTTATCTCAAAATCTCTGACGTCGGCAATTATTAAGGAATCGTGCGCAACTGTATATTTAGGGCGTGGCCATTAGTACTGATCTGTCACCTGTCACATGTCGAATGTCACTTTTCATCTGTAAAATGCTACTACTTGTCATCTATCAAATATAAAGGAATTCTGCGCAGCTCCATATTTAGGGCGTGATCACGGTCAGTCGCCTGTCAAATCTTAAATGCCACTTATTACATGTCAAATGACAAAGGCCACTCGTCATATGCCAATGAAAATTGTGCGCGGACCATTAAGACTTCAGCGCAGGTGGAAAAATCAAGATGGATAATATTAGGTTTTTTAACAGCTCGAAAGTATAACTACAAGAAAAATTTTAGCTTATTTGATCATAGTGATGTATGAAATACAAAGTTTTATTTGAATTCTAAATTTTATCCATACGATAATTCAAATTTGGTGATTTTAAGAGGTATAATAGCTATCCTATATGAAATGTATTCAGAGAGAAGGAAGCTACTACAAAAAGAAAACGAGTCGTTTTAAACTCTCAAAAACCTTAAAAGCTATGCACCCTTAATTGTAATTGATTGTTCAAGACAAAATTAAATTTTAAACTTTGACATTATTGATGTAAGACCAGAGATTAAAACAAATGAAAACTTTGCTGCCAACACAAGTGCTTCCTGTTTAATTATTCATGACAAACATGTAAAAAGAGTTTAAATAACATATTTTATAATTCATTATATTAGTAATTATTTAGCAATATAGCAACAATGTATTCTTTGATTTTAAAATAAACATTTTACCACAACACTGTTTTTTACCAATAAAAACACTGATCTTATTTACTGGGATGATCCAAATAAACATGTGGATAGATTAAGACTGTTAATGGCTTGTAGAAAAGTTGTAATTAAAAACCCTTTTTATAAGACATTATTGTAAGAATTATTTAGCAATATGGCAACAATGTATTCTTTAATTAAATAATACATTTTTTACTACAACACTGTTTTTTATTTCCAATCTTTCTTAGTTAAGCCTTTTTTTTGACGTTTAATATGTTTTGATCTTGTAAGTGTAGAAGTAAGTAAGTCTAGTTGGGGTACTTTCAGAAACCATCCATTGTAGTAAACTGCTCTCTAATAGGCTAAAATAGAGTCATAAGAAAATGTATCTCGCCTCTGATTGGTTGAAATAATAAGAAGTATGTTTAGAAAAAGGGCACCTTTCAGAATTTAGTAATACTACTTATGGCCACGCCCTAAATATGGAGCTGCGCAAGATTTCCTAATAATTACTTACGTGAGAGATTTTAGGATAATAAGTTCCCCGGGGACGGAGGATGGTCAATTGGTCAATCCTTCATCTCTCCCTACTGGGTCCGAAAATAAGAAAAACATTATTTCGCCCTGCATGTCGAAGAACGAAGAGGACCATAAAAAATATTTTAGAGTCATCTTTCGTTTTATCAAAAGGTAACAATTGTTTTAAAAACCGCAAGTCTTTATCTCTAATAATAAGCAAGATACCCCGCAATTGCAACGAAATACGAACACCCTGTACAAATAACGAAATTATACGGGTTTTGTTTTAATGGAAATGGGTTTATTATTTTTCCTTCTAAAACTGTTGCTTTTTTATAAAATACAGTGTAAAATTTAATAAATAAATATAAAAATAGCTTTGAATATTACAAACGCAATATAATAAAGATAATTAAAGAATACATAAATGAAATAATTTATTATTTATATTTAAGCTTTTTAGCACATTTTCTTCTTTATTGTAAAACTTATAATAATAACACTATATTTAAACCCATTTTAGAATCGAAGATTAATGTCTTAGTCAAAATTTACTTGGAGAAAGTCAACACTTAACAGTCTGTGTCACTAGTCTTGGGTTAAATCCTGTCCCTTTTGGGATTCTGTTTTATTCATTGTTTCATAAATCTTACTGGTTAAATCTTGAAGACAATCTATTTGATGGATGGATTTCAATTTGTTTCAAAAGTTATAGTTTTGTATACAAATTTGGATTGTTAAGATCAAAAATTAGTTTTAATAAGTTATATGTAGGGGAGGTCCGTAAAACTCCGCCCATCTAAGCAAATTTAAATATTGTGAAGTGTTAGTGACATAAAGGTCTCTAATGAAAACAGCATTAATTGATTAAATATATTGTTTATAATAAGGTATGTTTAATTTAAAATACAAAATTAAATAAAAATTGATCTTTTAAAAGTAAATACGGGTACTTAAATAAATATTACGCGACAAGCTTTTTATCATATTAATTATATAATAAGGATATATTTTGATAGAGCAAGTTTAAGATTAAAATTTAGTTTTACCCTTTTTAGTACATTTTAATACAAGCTGTTATAAAAAAAGTATTTTTACATTTAATTTCTTTACGATAAGAAAACATTTTTAAATAAATTACACATATAACTTGATATCTGAAAAGTATTATAGGTCCTAGACATTTAAATTTTTTAGATAATATAATTATTTGCATAAGACCAAAAAGGTAAATTCCAACATAAAAAAAAACACACACAATCTATGTTTTTACTAAAGAAAGTAAATTACTGAATAGTAATATCCTTATAACCAGGTATTTAATAATGTTATTTTAATTATTTTAATTTTAATAATTGGGTTTATATTTTTAACTTACTGTAGACATATCTTCATCTAATACTCAAATAGAAAGCAACCTGCACCCATGTGTTAACAGGATAAAACTATTTTATAACAAATATAGTATTTTAAACAGAAGTATTACAACAGGGTTGCCTTTAGTAAAGGGTATATTTGAATTAAAAAAATAACAACAACATTTTTCGTTCACCCTGTATATAGGTAATCTTTATAATTTTAAATACAGCCTTAGGGCTAGAAAATTAAATATAAATACATAAATAATACACAACACATTGACTACCTGTAGAAAAAAGTTACATATTTTAAAATAATTAAAAAAAAAATTAAATAGGAAACTGTATCATAAATGATTGTGAGCGTAATAGCAATACTTAAAAGGTCATGTTTTACTTGCCCAAAAAAAAGCAAAAATAATTTATTTTACATTGTATTTAAAATTAAAAACAGTTAAATTATTTGTGTACCACTAGGTAGCCAAGAAAATTGCAAAATACGATCTATAATGATATGCTAGTTAAATAATTAGTAAGTGATAAACTTGTTTACAAATTAAACTAACTAATAATATCTGTAATAACTTACCCCAATATGACATAAAAGATTGAATTGAAGAGCATTGCCATTGCCCTAAATACCTATATGTTATAGCCACTTAAAGCTATTGGTCGTAAACGTATCTAACCCTTATTAATAATTTAAATAATTAAACATTTTCCATATTTTTGATATTCTGTTATAAAACTAAATTAAAACTTTAAATGATTATAAGGTAAAAGCTTCTATTATAAGACAGATTTCATGGTAGGTTCAACAATTTTCCAATATCAGTCTATTTGGAGAAAAATAATGTTTAAAATGCATTAGACAATAATTTTATAATTACTAAATCGACATTAATAGTAGCTTATTTCTCTTTTGAAAATTAATTATTATAAGTATATAAAAGGGACCTCAAGGACTTTATTAGTTAGGACCATTTTTTACAGTTATTACTAATAAGCTAATTTCTAAGTAAGTAAGTAGCTTTATTTTGACGAGACGACCAACTTATTTCCCTCCAACAATTTTCGTTGGTGATAGCCTACAGGGGTAGCAAAGAATAAATATGTTGATTTGATTAATGGTAAAAAGCCAGGATGACGTACCTCGCAATTTGTAGGACAATTTGGGTGTTAAATTATATAAATATTATTTAATCAACAGAAAAAAATGAGCTGTGTTAGTAGTTGTGTTTCACATCGTTAACCATACATGTTGGTGGTAGGGGACTCTTTATTAAAACCTTACTTTTTGTAGAACAAATATTTTTTGATTTATTTCGAAAATTATATTGAAAATTAACAGACAAAATGCTTGTTTGCAATAAATTGTTGTTATTTTTTAAATCATCACATTTAATTTCTGCTACCCCTGTAAGATACTACTAACGAAAATTGTTGTAAGGAAAAAACTTGGGCGTCACGTCAAAATGAAGCTACTCATGAAAAATTACCTTGTTAGTAATAAATGGTAACAATGGTCCAGAGATCCCTAACTATATTTATTAGACATATATTTTTGAAGTTATATGATAAAATATTATAATTAAAAATTACCACACCATATAATAAATTTAAAACTTTATTTTAATGCATTGCTTTCTAAACATGCTAGCCTTTACATTTTAATACATTAAAATTAATATTAAAGTTCTTATCATTAAATTAATGTTACTGGTTTATTATTTTGTATTTCTTGGGACAGCTTTTTAGTAATGTATTATTGTATGGGAAAAACAAAATTTTAATATTATGAATTATCCTGATTTTTTTTGTTATTAAAATTACCTAAACTATTTAATTAAAAGAAAATCTTAGCAAAACTTACTTTCTTTTATAAGACACCGTGTATTTTATACAACTAAAAATACGTCTTTTAAAGATATTTACAAAAATACTACATTTGATATATCTATCTTTAATAGTTTCTGAAAAATGACCATTTAAAGTAAAAAACATAATATATAGTTTAATTTCCATTATAGCTACAGTCTAAGCTTAGTCCTTTAGGTAGGTTTCTAGTAAGACCTTTATTAGCTTTTGTTATTTAAATTGTTTTTTTTTAATTAGTAAACAAACCAGTGTTAAGACATTTGTGTTATTTAATTTAAAAAATATAAATATGAATTTCCTTCTTCACACTTTAATAAAGAAGGTATTTTTAAACAAATAGGCTGGAGATGTATATTAGTAAAATTATTACATTTTTATAATTATTTGTACAAAATCATTTGTTAATATTTTCTTTTATTTTTATTACTCCTTATAAACGCAGTACTAAAGTTAACTTATTTTAAAATAATTGTTTTTATTCAACTTTTATTTTTCCTGTTTAAAATATACTCAAAATTTCTAACTTGCTTAAATAACATTTTTGCATTTTACCTGAAAAAGTGATATTCTATGCAAACGAGATTCTAGCCCGGCAGGAAATATAAGACCATAAAGTTCCTTTTAAATCTGACTGCTCATAAAATATTTCCTTGGCTAAAATATGCTAAATCTGTTTAACTACAAATTATTTTATCTAGAAACATTTTTTAAAGTAAGAATTAATAAACCTAATTAAATAAACTACTTATTTGTTATGTTGGTTAATCACAAAGGTCGGTAAATGACTAAAGTTAAAATCTAGATAAACTAAACTGCAGCAAAAACGTTTAAACTCTATTTATCATTTATTGTTACTTTCAAGAAAAGGACAAAAGCTATTTTATTAAACAATACTTAAAATATAAGAACCTCACCATAAATATTAATGTGAAAAGGGTAAGTAAAGTTTATTACTAAAATTATGCTTGGCTATGGGTCTCGCCGCACAAAGAATGGAGATGTAAATGATTGCCAAGTTTTGTACAAAATCCAAATATGTATGAGATCTTAAAGTAGGTTAGATGTGATTTGATCAGTTTTTATTACATTTAATTACATTAGTCATTTTATAAAGTTATTAAATTTATTTAAATATTTTTTTAATTCTAATAAAAACTGGCCAAGTTAAAGCTAACCTACTTTAAAATCTCATACATATTTGGTTTTTGTACAGAACCTGGCACCTATATAGATCTCCATTCTTTTTGGGTCGAAGCCCACAACCAAGCATATTTTAGTATTTAACTTGGACCACATTTTTTACATTTCTGTTTTTGGTGGGATATCATTACTTTTTGTAAATAAACAAAACATTTACCACTAACCATTTCATTTCTTTTATGCATTATGTATTCAGTTTGTTTAATGGGATGGCAATAAAACAAGGAATATACTATTGCCTTTGTTGTTTGATATTTAAAAGAGAAATTAAAAAAGTATGTTTTTGCCCACACCAAACCAGCTTATCACAACAAGTAGATAACTTGTGATAGTTTAAACGCTATAATTTTTAAAAAGGTTTTTTTTTTTTGTATATGGACCCCCTATTTTTTTTACTTTTGGATTTTTTCCTACACTTACACACAATTACCTAGCTGAATTCCAAATTTTACTTTTCTCGATGATCTGAAAGTGGGTTAGGTTTGGGATCTATATGTCAGTAAGTCGGTGGCAAATTCACGATTTTTGGACATTTATATCTCTATAACCGTTTGAGTTAGCTTTATGAAATTTGGGCTGCTAGTTGTCCTTATGAGTATAAATAAGCACACGTAGTTTCTATGTGTTTACGTTATATAGATTTTGAGTTGTGGAGTGGTCAAAAGTGGCACCAAGTGGTTCGTGTAATAGTACACGCGCCGGTGTAGCCAGTTCCTTTGCTGGAACTTGGCTTGACAGGCTGCCGCGTGTTTTGATTTTTACAATAAAATAATGTTTTTTTATTTTAGTTTTTAAAAAATGGTAATTAATTAATTTGGCACATGGGGTTTCTGCAGAAGATTTAAGGTTTTTTTTGAGAAGAATAAATTTTTATATTAAACCATTTTTTTACGAAAGACAAAACCACAATTTTATTTACCATTTAAATGTAATGTAAGAAAGGCCAATTTTCTAAGTACTATTAGTTTTAAGTAAATTAAAATACTTGTTTTTTGCTTATACTTTAATAAAAGTTTAGGTCAAACTTTCATGCCACCAAGTTCATTTGGCAAGCATAATAATATGTAAAATAACAATAATTAAACAAAATTAAAAATATTTGTTTATGGTCAGCTAAAAGAAGACCCTGTTTATCTATGTTATTCACTAAAAACCCTCTTCCTTGACCAGTTTCACCCGCCTCACAGAACTTATCTATGAGGGTATACTGGGTCCATGGTATCTATCACAGAAAAAGGATTTTTTTTATGGCAAATATCGTTGTCCTACGGTAGTATATAAATCCCACCGTTGATGCAGCTCTACCAAATACGTGTCAGTTGTGCGGTATATCCTTGGGTCAATGCAGCAGTAGCGCATAGGTGTGTAATAACCTACCGCAGGGCAACGATGTTTGCCCCATAAAAAAAAACCTTTTTCTGTGTTATTTCGTGTGAAACCGGTACAGTCCCATTGATAAGTTCTGTGAGGCCTGCCTCAGACGGCATAGGCGAAACCGCTCTGGGGAACAGGGTTTCTGGTAAATAGGATAGAAAAGCAGAATGTCTTCTTTTAACTGACAGTAAAAGAAGATTCCTAATGTATATTATTCTGATAAGAACAAATTTTTTGCAGTTTCCATTTCCAACAGTATTTCAAACAGGCGCGGCGAGCTTAGAAATTTTTGTAAGGGTGCCATAAGTCAGAAACTTTTAAAGAGCAAAAGAAAGGTCCGTACCCGCCTACATTTTACTTTCTTTATTTCTTTTTGCCTTATAGCAAAAAGTTATGAACAGTTCTGAAAGACAAACAAAAAAAAACAAAATTATTGTTTTCCGATATGGGTGCATTATTGCACAAATTATACCCTGGTGTAATAATAATAAAAAAATGGATACGATTTTTTCGCATTTTCAAAGAAGATTTACCATAATAATGTACATTTTTTAGATTAAAAAGTAGAGAATTTATTGAACAAAAAAAACAAGCGACTGTTTAAAAAATGCCGATATTTTCGATTGAAAATAAGGGTCCTTTTTCAATATTAAGTCCAGATATTGTGGAAAACTAAATAGTTAATTTAAATGTAATGTAAGAAAGGCCAATTTTCTAAGTACTATTAGTTTTAAGTAAATTAAAATACTTGTTTTTTGCTTATACTTTAATAAAAGTTTAGGTCAAACTTTCATGCCACCAAGTTCATTTGGCAAGCATAAAAATATGTAAAATAACAATAATTAAACAAAATTAAAAATATTTGTTTATGGTCAGCTAAAAGAAGACCCTGTTTATCTATGTTATTCACTAAAAACCCTCTTCCTTGACCAGTTTCACCCGCCTCACAGAACTTATCTCTGAGGGTATACTGGGTCCATGGTATCTATCACAGAAAAAAGGATTTTTTTATGGCAAATATCGTTGTCCTACGGTAGTATATAAATCCCACCGTTGATGCAGCTCTACCAAATACGTGTCAGTTGTGCGGTATATCCTTGGGTCAATGCAGCAGTAGCGCATAGGTGTGTAATAACCTACCGCAGGGCAACGATGTTTGCCCCATAAAAAAATAACCTTTTTCTGTGTTATTTCGTGTGAAACCGGTACAGTCCCATTGATAAGTTCTGTGAGGCCTGCCTCAGACGGCATAGGCGAAACCGCTCTGGGGAACAGGGTTTCTGGTAAATAGGATAGAAAAGCAGAATGTCTTCTTTTAACTGACAGTAAAAGAAGATTCCTAATGTATATTATTCTGATAAGAACAAATTTTTTGCAGTTTCCATTTCCAACAGTATTTCAAACAGGCGCGGCGAGCTTAGAAATTTTTGTAAGGGTGCCATAAGTCAGAAACTTTTTAAAGAGCAAAAGAAAGGTCCGTACCCGCCTACATTTTACTTTCTTTATTTCTTTTTGCCTTATAGCAAAAAGTTATGAACAGTTCTGAAAGACAAACAAAAAAAAAACAAAATTATTGTTTTCCGATATGGGTGCATTATTGCACAAATTATACCCTGGTGTAATAATAATAAAAAAAATGGATACGATTTTTTCGTATTTTCAAAGAAGATTTACCATAATAATGTACATTTTTAGATTAAAAAGTAGAGAATTTATTGAACAAAAAAACAAGCGACTGTTTAAAAATGCCGATATTTTCGATTGAAAATAAGGGTCCTTTTTCAATATTAAGTCCAGATATTGTGGAAAACTAAATAGTTAATTTAAATGTAATGTAAGAAAGGCCAATTTTCTAAGTACTATTAGTTTTAAGTAAATTAAAATACTTGTTTTTTGCTTATACTTTAATAAAAGTTTAGGTCAAACTTTCATGCCACCAAGTTCATTTGGCAAGCATAAAAATATGTAAAATAACAATAATTAAACAAAATTAAAAATATTTGTTTATGGTCAGCTAAAAGAAGACCCTGTTTATCTATGTTATTCACTAAAAACCCTCTTCCTTGACCAGTTTCACCCGCCTCACAGAACTTATCTCTGAGGGTATACTGGGTCCATGGTATCTATCACAGAAAAAAGGATTTTTTTATGGCAAATATCGTTGTCCTACGGTAGTATATAAATCCCACCGTTGATGCAGCTCTACCAAATACGTGTCAGTTGTGCGGTATATCCTTGGGTCAATGCAGCAGTAGCGCATAGGTGTGTAATAACCTACCGCAGGGCAACGATGTTTGCCCCATAAAAATAAAACCTTTTTTCTGTGTTATTTCGTGTGAAACCGGTACAGTCCCATTGATAAGTTCTGTGAGGCCTGCCTCAGACGGCATAGGCGAAACCGCTCTGGGGAACAGGGTTTCTGGTAAATAGGATAGAAAAGCAGAATGTCTTCTTTTAACTGACAGTAAAAGAAGATTCCTAATGTATATTATTCTGATAAGAACAAATTTTTTGCAGTTTCCATTTCCAACAGTATTTCAAACAGGCGCGGCGAGCTTAGAAATTTTTGTAAGGGTGCCATATGTCAGAAACTTTTTAAAGAGCAAAAGAAAGGTCCGTACCCGCCTACATTTTACTTTCTTTATTTCTTTTTGCCTTATAGCAAAAAGTTATGAACAGTTCTGAAAGACAAACAAAAAAAAACAAAATTATTGTTTTCCGATATGGGTGCATTATTGCACAAATTATACCCTGGTGTAATAATAATAAAAAAAATGGATACGATTTTTTCGCATTTTCAAAGAAGATTTACCATAATAATGTACATTTTTTAGATTAAAAAGTAGAATTTATTGAACAAAAAAACAAGCGACTGTTTAAAAATGCCGATATTTTCGATTGAAAATAAGGGTCCTTTTTCAATATTAAGTCCAGATATTGTGGAAAACTAAATAGTTAATTAAAAAAAATATTGTATATGGTACGTTTTACCCAAACTTTGTAAAAATCAATAATTTTTTGTAAAAGATAAAAATAAAAATCCAAAAGTTTTTACATAAATTTTAAGTATATTTATGTAAAAAAAGCGGACATAAAAAAGTAGTAGACCTACATCTCTGGTATTTTACATTTTTTCATAGGACTGGTATCTAGTTTGGTCGAAAATCTAGAAAACCCTTATTTAACACTTGACACCCCCTCCTTCCCCTTTCCAGGCTTTAAATCGCCAATAATTTATTTTTATTTGGTATATCCTCTACATTTTTTCATACCACCATTTTCTTTTCCACTTTTTTCCTTTCTTAAAAGGTTGAGCACTGGTCAATACCTAGTTTAATATATTATTTTTAGTTTTATTGGTAATATTATAATATTTATTTATTATTACCTCCCTATTTCTAATAATTTTAATGTGACTTTTTACCATTGCAATAAATTAATTTTTAAATTATAGAAATATAAAGTTTTTAAAACATTTATATTCTTTCAACAAACGTAAAATACTATTTTTCTTTTGCTTTTTCTATGCTACCCTAAAAGGTTTAGCAAGTTAAAAAACATAAAGAAAAAAACATAAAACCAATATTTTCTCTGTTGACGTTTTAAAATCCTTCACCACGTGTATAAAATAAAGGATTTACCCTTGTAAATATTTTAGTCGCCCACTTCCCAGTTCACTTGCAAAAATTGATTTGAGGCAGCCCGCGATGGGAATAAAAAAATTATGCTTAAAAGTAGGTGGCATTTATTTTAGTTGAAAAATAAACTTTAAAGTTAAAATATTTTTAGAAGTAGGGAGTTTAAGCTAGATTAAATTGTATATAGTAGACACAGATATTGTGTATGTAATTTTTAACCTAAAATTTAAAATTAGTCAAAAACGGTTAAACCTATGTATAAAACACTAGACATAATTTATGTTTAAAATTGTACGCAGAATCCAAAAAGTAAATAATATTTAGGGTGTTCTATTTTAAATAAGAAAGTTGACATAAACTTCCGGTATAACCGGAAGTGATAAAACTGTAAAAATATTTTAATTGTATGTTACCCACTGACCTAATATAATAACTAAATTTTTAAAAATTTCCAAAGTCTACTTTTCGAGAAATCAATGGCTGCAGTTCCTGGTGGGACACCCTGTATACGCACTCTGGATTGGATATAATGAATAGGCCTTTATATCGTGTCACTTAAAAATTAATTTTTAATTTTTATCCCATCGCCTGCACAGGATAAAATATGAAAAAATGCGATTTTTTTAACACTTCAAAAACGAGGAGGTTTTTAATTAGCCGCGTATTGTTTTTTTCTTTTCTTTTATTTTTTGTGTGTATGTTACGCGATTACTCTGGCGTTTGTAGGCTGATTTATTTTTTTATTTGAAGGATTGCACTTCCGCGGTGGTCCCAAAACAAGGTCAGGATCTCGAGAAAGAAAGGTATTGGACTTATTTTTTTGGCAAGGCGGACTCCAGTTGTTTGCGGCACAGCTGACTCTAGATAGGCATATGCTCATATAAATTGGCATATTTGCAGATAATAAGTGTATTTCTTTTACCTTGTAGAACCGTTCTCTGAACTGTCAATAGTGTCAAGATCGGTTCTACAACATGAAAAAATGTCAAAAAATTGTAAAAGGAACACTTATGGTGTCGTTCTGGGCGGTTCTTGAGCATAAAAGGAATACAGCAAATAAAGCAAAAAAAAAGAGATCAAGGGAGCATTCAGAATCCACAACCTTGGGGTAAAATTTGCACTTTTTACCGATCAAAAGGAGGAGGTTCACAATCGCCGCGTATGTTTACTTTTTGTGTTTATATTAATTTTTTAATAATAAATTTTTATTTAAATTTTAAATATTCGTTTTTAATTTAAAAGAGTGCACTTCCGCGGTGGTCCTTTAAAAAAAAAATAGGTCAGGATCGCAAGAGAGAAAGGCTAGACCTATTTTTACTCTCCGCCATACGTAGGAAAGATCAAGGGCGCATTCAGAATCGACAACCTTGGGGTAAAATTAACTCTTTTTACCGAACTAAAAGACAAGCGGATAGCTGCAGGACCCTGTGTATCGATTTTTGCAGCCCCGCGTGTATCGTTTTATAAGCTTTTGACAAATAAAATATATTTTACCAATCTACAAGCGGTTAGCTGCAGCCTCGTGTGCATCGATTTATAAGCTTTTGATAAAATATAAGGAACTGAAGACAGAGTATACAGTGTACGTAAGTTGGCGGCATATGGAAAACTTTTTATTAATAATTTTACGAAGAAAAGTAATTCTTTATAAAAAGTTCTGCATGATCCAAAACCTAAAATGCAACCATCAGATATCAAATTGTCAGTTATGTCCGAGGTGTGGCCAAAAATTTAATTTAGGCTCAAGAGTAAAGTACCTATATTTTTGCTAATATCGCAAATTGTTATAAGGAAAAGATGTTTAGAATTAAAAATTACTTCCCATTATGCAATTTTGTACATAACTGCATTTTAAGTTTTGGACAAATTTATAAAAATAACTTTTTTCGTAAAATTATTAATGTTGGATCCTCCTGAGTAGTCTCTAGAATGTGTAATGTTTTATATAGCCAATTATCATTAGGTACCGGTCTCTTTTTACTGGTAAAAGATTCTGTTTTCCAAAAATTTTTATGCCTAATTAAACATATTCCTAAACCTTCGCTGAGTCTCTTTTACTGATTTGGTTTCGGCAAACATAATCACACATTTTTCTTTTTGAGCTAAGAAAAACATTTTGCGTTGTTTAAATTTTAAAAAAACTTGTCAAAAATTAACAACAGTGGCTGACAACAAGGCCTATTAAACAAAATAACTATGTTTCCAATGGTGACATTTTCAAAATTCCCTTTAAAACAATATTTTTAATCGTCATGCACTCACTTTCTCGGAGGTCAATATATCCGTTATTTTTTAAATAAACATAACTTATGTTTTTTTTTTAAAGAAAGATTAGGTGTAATTTTTACCATCCTAAAGGTGAAAAAATATACAGGGTGTTCGAGTTGATATAACAAACTTTTCCTATATGGAAAACCGGTATGTTAATTTTGTGTCAACGAGACGTCACAACGAAATGACAAGGATTTGGTTAAAAAAATATAAAAAAATCTAGTCCCACTGGAGAAAACCGCATCTTAATAGGTTTATTTGTTTAAAAGATATTCGCGTTCAAAATGGGTTTAAATATAGTCGGACACCCTGTATCAAATAAAAGGGCTTGGTTGGTAAAATAGAACTCATTATAAAAATAAAATAAAATAGTCGCCGCCACAAAATGGCGAATTCCATGTTTTTCGCAACTACTACAATATAAAACCGTTGGTTAGTTCTGGTTAGGTATATTAAGGTATTAAATGGACTCAGTAAATCAAAAAGTAAACTGCTCGCCAAAAAAATCAGGACAAGCAATTTTTAGCACCATATTTAACTAGTAGTAACTTTTAAAATAAAAAATATTTTTAGCTGCGGATTTTGGTTTGCTAAAGCCAATTTTGTCTAGATGACATGGCGCAAAATGATTTTTGAAAAATAATCAAATGTTCATGGTATACAGGGTGGTCAATGAACAGATGCAAAATTACAAAAAGTTTAGAGGTGTGTGATTTCGGTAATAATTTTTTTCGCATTTAATTATGGGTCAAGTAACATCAATATCTCCAGACGTTTTTGCAAGTTTTTTGATTACAGCCCTTTAGCCCCAGAGACACTACAAAACAAAAAATGTGTCAAAACTCTGCCACCAATATCTTTAAAACGCTGTAACTTAAAAACGCCTTTACCGATTTCGACCAGGTTTTCACATTCTGAAAGCTTATTTTCTAGTTCTTTTTTATTACCTAACAACTTTATTGGTAAATGGCCATTTCTATAAAATACAGGGGTCAAACAAAAGTAAAGATAAAATTGCACAAAATATGGCTATTGTTCGTTTTAAGCTATGACAATTGGGCTGTACGTTGTTGTTTGGTTTGAAATTTGGTCAATATGCAGCTTCGGTCAATACCTCTGGACGGTTTTTTACTTTTTCGATTAGTGTCTTTTGGCCACAGATACGCTACCAGGCAGATGCATTGTCCTAAAATGTGTCTTTTGTGGATTTTTTGATGTGATCTGGAAATTTTAAATTAATTACTACCTAAAGTCTACTGTGAAAATTTTTTTCGTACAGGGTAATCAAACAAAACTTTTATTCCTTTCTTTCCAAACTAAGATTCGTCCATCAGATGCATGCAAATTAAATTTACTTTCATCCATTTGTATGTGTAAAGCAACAATTATTATTTAAAAAAAATGAAAACATTAAATATATGTTTTAGGAGGCTACTAAAGAACAGGATTTTTTTATTATTTTGTGTTCTCGGAAACGAAGCAAAATACGAAAAAACATTTAAAAACAAAAAGTTGTATTTTTCTTGATTTTTTCTATACGGCCAAGCAATAAAGTATAATTTTTTATTTTTTTCTCGAAAGCAAGATACGAAAAATAAACAGAAAACAAAAAAGTTGTATTTTTAAATGCTTAATCTAAAAAAATACAAAATTATAAAAAACCAGTGGCGTACCATTATTTTCCATCTTTACTAACTAGATTGCCCTCTGGGACGCCACTGCAATAATTACGGTAAATCTCATTACATCAAATGATACCTCTTATCATGAGAAAAAAAACCTGTCAAGTTTAAGGAAAATCGGCCAAGGGATTTTTGAGCTATGAATAAAAAACTATGTTTTTTCCAAAACTTTAACACCCTGTATCTCGAGAACGAAGCTTTAAAACATACATGTTTATATAGCCTTTTTTATTTTTTTATGTTATATCGTCTTTTAAATTTTCTTTATTAAAATCTGAAACACCCTGTATAATGAAAGAGTCAGTTTTGTTTGATTACCCTGTCCAAAAAAAAAAAAAATCATTAAGTAGTAATTAATTTAAAATTTCCAGATCACATCAAAAAATCCACAAAAGACACATTTTAGGACAATGGATCTGCCTGGTAGCGTATCTGTGGCCAAAAGACACTAATCGAAAAAGTAAAAAAACCGTCCAGAGGTATTGACCGAAGCTGCATATTGACCAAATTTCAAACCAAACAACAACGTACAGCCCAATTGTCATAGCTTAAAACGAACAATAGCCATATTTTGTGCAATTTTATCTTTACTTTTTGTTTGACCCCTGTATTTTATAGAAATGGCCATTTACCAATAAAGTTGTTAGGTAATAAAAAAGAACTAGAAAATAAGCTTTCAGAATGTGAAAACCTGGTCGAAATCGGTAAAGGCGTTTTTAAGTTACAGCGTTTTAAAGATATTGGTAGCAGAGTTTTGACACATTTTTTGTTTAGTAGTGTCTCTGGGGCTAAAGGGCTGTAATCAAAAAACTTGCAAAAACGTCTGGAGATATTGATGTTACTACTAATGACCCATAATTAAATGCGAAAAAAATTATTACCGAAATCACACACCTCTAAACTTTTTGTAATTTTGCATCTGTTCATTGACCACCCTGTATACCATGAACATTTGATTATTTTTCAAAAATCATTTTGCGCCATGTCATCTAGACAAAATTGGCTTTAGCAAACCAAAATCCGCAGCTAAAAATATTTTTTATTTTAAAAGTTACTACTAGTTAAATATGGTGCTAAAAATTGCTTGTCCCGATTTTTTTGGCGAGCAGTTTACTTTTTGATTTACTGAGTCCATTTAATACCTTAATATACCTAACCAGAACTAACCAACGGTTTTATATTGTAGTAGTTGCGAAAAACATGGAATTCGCCATTTTGTGGCAGCGACTATTTTATTTTATTTTTATAATGAGTTCTATTTTACCAACCAAGCCCTTTTATTTGATACAGGGTGTCCGACTATATTTAAACCCATTTTGAACGCGAATATCTTTTAAACAAATAAACCTATTAAGATGCGGTTTTCTCCAGTGGGACTAGATTTTTTTATATTTTTTTAACCAAATCCTTGTCATTTCGTTGTGACGTCTCGTTGACACAAAATTAACATACCGGTTTTCCATATAGGAAAAGTTTGTTATATCAACTCGAACACCCTGTATATTTTTTCACCTTTAGGATGGTAAAAATTACACCTAATCTTTCTTTAAAAAAAAAACATAAGTTATGTTTATTTAAAAAAATAACGGATATATTGACCTCCGAGAAAGTGAGTGCATGACGATTAAAAATATTGTTTTAAAGGGAATTTTGAAAATGTCACCATTGGAAACATAGTTATTTTGTTTAATAGGCCTTGTTGTCAGCCACTGTTGTTAATTTTTGACAAGTTTTTTAAAAATTTAAACAACGCAAAATGTTTTTCTTAGCTCAAAAAGAAAAATGTGTGATTATGTTTGCCGAAACCAAATCAGTAAAAGAGACTCAGCGAAGGTTTAGGAATATGTTTAATTAGGCATAAAAATTTTTGGAAAACAGAATCTTTTACCAGTAAAAAGAGACCGGTACCTAATGATAATTGGCTATATAAAACATTACACATTCTAGAGACTACTCAGGAGGATCCAACATTAATAATTTTACGAAAAAAGTTATTTTTATAAATTTGTCCAAAACTTAAAATGCAGTTATGTACAAAATTGCATAATGGGAAGTAATTTTTAATTCTAAACATCTTTTCCTTATAACAATTTGCGATATTAGCAAAAATATAGGTACTTTACTCTTGAGCCTAAATTAAATTTTTGGCCACACCTCGGACATAACTGACAATTTGATATCTGATGGTTGCATTTTAGGTTTTGGATCATGCAGAACTTTTTATAAAGAATTACTTTTCTTCGTAAAATTATTAATAAAAAAGTTTTCCATATGCCGCCAACTTACGTACACTGTATACTCTGTCTTCAGTTCCTTATATTTTATCAAAAGCTTATAAATCGATGCACACGAGGCTGCAGCTAACCGCTTGTAGATTGGTAAAATATATTTTATTTGTCAAAAGCTTATAAAACGATACACGCGGGGCTGCAAAAATCGATACACAGGGTCCTGCAGCTATCCGCTTGTCTTTTAGTTCGGTAAAAAGAGTTAATTTTACCCCAAGGTTGTCGATTCTGAATGCGCCCTTGATCTTTCCTACGTATGGCGGAGAGTAAAAATAGGTCTAGCCTTTCTCTCTTGCGATCCTGACCTATTTTTTTTTTAAAGGACCACCGCGGAAGTGCACTCTTTTAAATTAAAAACGAATATTTAAAATTTAAATAAAAATTTATTATTAAAAAATTAATATAAACACAAAAAGTAAACATACGCGGCGATTGTGAACCTCCTCCTTTTGATCGGTAAAAAGTGCAAATTTTACCCCAAGGTTGTGGATTCTGAATGCTCCCTTGATCTCTTTTTTTTTGCTTTATTTGCTGTATTCCTTTTATGCTCAAGAACCGCCCAGAACGACACCATAAGTGTTCCTTTTACAATTTTTTGACATTTTTTCATGTTGTAGAACCGATCTTGACACTATTGACAGTTCAGAGAACGGTTCTACAAGGTAAAAGAAATACACTTATTATCTGCAAATATGCCAATTTATATGAGCATATGCCTATCTAGAGTCAGCTGTGCCGCAAACAACTGGAGTCCGCCTTGCCAAAAAAATAAGTCCAATACCTTTCTTTCTCGAGATCCTGACCTTGTTTTGGGACCACCGCGGAAGTGCAATCCTTCAAATAAAAAAATAAATCAGCCTACAAACGCCAGAGTAATCGCGTAACATACACACAAAAAATAAAAGAAAAGAAAAAAACAATACGCGGCTAATTAAAAACCTCCTCGTTTTTGAAGTGTTAAAAAAATCGCATTTTTTCATATTTTATCCTGTGCAGGCGATGGGATAAAAATTAAAAATTAATTTTTAAGTGACACGATATAAAGGCCTATTCATTATATCCAATCCAGAGTGCGTATACAGGGTGTCCCACCAGGAACTGCAGCCATTGATTTCTCGAAAAGTAGACTTTGGAAATTTTTAAAAATTTAGTTATTATATTAGGTCAGTGGGTAACATACAATTAAAATATTTTTACAGTTTTATCACTTCCGGTTATACCGGAAGTTTATGTCAACTTTCTTATTTAAAATAGAACACCCTAAATATTATTTACTTTTTGGATTCTGCGTACAATTTTAAACATAAATTATGTCTAGTGTTTTATACATAGGTTTAACCGTTTTTGACTAATTTTAAATTTTAGGTTAAAAATTACATACACAATATCTGTGTCTACTATATACAATTTAATCTAGCTTAAACTCCCTACTTCTAAAAATATTTTAACTTTAAAGTTTATTTTTCAACTAAAATAAATGCCACCTACTTTTAAGCATAATTTTTTTATTCCCATCGCGGGCTGCCTCAAATCAATTTTTGCAAGTGAACTGGGAAGTGGGCGACTAAAATATTTACAAGGGTAAATCCTTTATTTTATACACGTGGTGAAGGATTTTAAAACGTCAACAGAGAAAATATTGGTTTTATGTTTTTTTCTTTATGTTTTTTAACTTGCTAAACCTTTTTAGGGTAGCATAGAAAAAGCAAAAGAAAAATAGTATTTTACGTTTGTTGAAAGAATATAAATGTTTTAAAAACTTTATATTTCTATAATTTAAAAATTAATTTATTGCAATGGTAAAAAGTCACATTAAAATTATTAGAAATAGGGAGGTAATAATAAATAAATATTATAATATTACCAATAAAACTAAAAATAATATATTAAACTAGGTATTGACCAGTGCTCAACCTTTTAAGAAAGGAAAAAAGTGGAAAAGAAAATGGTGGTATGAAAAAATGTAGAGGATATACCAAATAAAAATAAATTATTGGCGATTTAAAGCCTGGAAAGGGGAGAGGAGGGGGTGTCAAGTGTTAAATAAGGGTTTTCTAGATTTTCGACCAAACTAGATACCAGTCCTATGAAAAAATGTAAAATACCAGAGATGTAGGTCTACTACTTTTTTATGTCCGCTTTTTTTACATAAATATACTTAAAATTTATGTAAAAACTTTTTGGATTTTTATTTTTATCTTTTACAAAAAATTATTGATTTTTACAAAGTTTGGGTAAAACGTACCATATACAATATTTTTTTTAATTAACTATTTAGTTTTCCACAATATCTGGACTTAATATTGAAAAAGGACCCTTATTTTCAATCGAAAATATCGGCATTTTTAAACAGTCGCTTGTTTTTTTGTTCAATAAATTCTACTTTTTAATCTAAAAAATGTACATTATTATGGTAAATCTTCTTTGAAAATGCGAAAAAATCGTATCCATTTTTTTTTATTATTATTACACCAGGGTATAATTTGTGCAATAATGCACCCATATCGGAAAACAATAATTTTGTTTTTTTTTGTTTGTCTTTCAGAACTGTTCATAACTTTTTGCTATAAGGCAAAAAGAAATAAAGAAAGTAAAATGTAGGCGGGTACGGACCTTTCTTTTGCTCTTTAAAAAGTTTCTGACATATGGCACCCTTACAAAAATTTCTAAGCTCGCCGCGCCTGTTTGAAATACTGTTGGAAATGGAAACTGCAAAAAATTTGTTCTTATCAGAATAATATACATTAGGAATCTTCTTTTACTGTCAGTTAAAAGAAGACATTCTGCTTTTCTATCCTATTTACCAGAAACCCTGTTCCCCAGAGCGGTTTCGCCTATGCCGTCTGAGGCAGGCCTCACAGAACTTATCAATGGGACTGTACCGGTTTCACACGAAATAACACAGAAAAAAGGTTTTATTTTTATGGGGCAAACATCGTTGCCCTGCGGTAGGTTATTACACACCTATGCGCTACTGCTGCATTGACCCAAGGATATACCGCACAACTGACACGTATTTGGTAGAGCTGCATCAACGGTGGGATTTATATACTACCGTAGGACAACGATATTTGCCATAAAAAAATCCTTTTTTCTGTGATAGATACCATGGACCCAGTATACCCTCAGAGATAAGTTCTGTGAGGCGGGTGAAACTGGTCAAGGAAGAGGGTTTTTAGTGAATAACATAGATAAACAGGGTCTTCTTTTAGCTGACCATAAACAAATATTTTTAATTTTGTTTAATTATTGTTATTTTACATATTTTTATGCTTGCCAAATGAACTTGGTGGCATGAAAGTTTGACCTAAACTTTTATTAAAGTATAAGCAAAAAACAAGTATTTTAATTTACTTAAAACTAATAGTACTTAGAAAATTGGCCTTTCTTACATTACATTTAAATTAACTATTTAGTTTTCCACAATATCTGGACTTAATATTGAAAAAGGACCCTTATTTTCAATCGAAAATATCGGCATTTTTAAACAGTCGCTTGTTTTTTTGTTCAATAAATTCTCTACTTTTTAATCTAAAAAATGTACATTATTATGGTAAATCTTCTTTGAAAATACGAAAAAATCGTATCCATTTTTTTTATTATTATTACACCAGGGTATAATTTGTGCAATAATGCACCCATATCGGAAAACAATAATTTTGTTTTTTTTTTGTTTGTCTTTCAGAACTGTTCATAACTTTTTGCTATAAGGCAAAAAGAAATAAAGAAAGTAAAATGTAGGCGGGTACGGACCTTTCTTTTGCTCTTTAAAAAGTTTCTGACTTATGGCACCCTTACAAAAATTTCTAAGCTCGCCGCGCCTGTTTGAAATACTGTTGGAAATGGAAACTGCAAAAAATTTGTTCTTATCAGAATAATATACATTAGGAATCTTCTTTTACTGTCAGTTAAAAGAAGACATTCTGCTTTTCTATCCTATTTACCAGAAACCCTGTTCCCCAGAGCGGTTTCGCCTATGCCGTCTGAGGCAGGCCTCACAGAACTTATCAATGGGACTGTACCGGTTTCACACGAAATAACACAGAAAAAGGTTATTTTTTTATGGGGCAAACATCGTTGCCCTGCGGTAGGTTATTACACACCTATGCGCTACTGCTGCATTGACCCAAGGATATACCGCACAACTGACACGTATTTGGTAGAGCTGCATCAACGGTGGGATTTATATACTACCGTAGGACAACGATATTTGCCATAAAAAAAATCCTTTTTTCTGTGATAGATACCATGGACCCAGTATACCCTCAGAGATAAGTTCTGTGAGGCGGGTGAAACTGGTCAAGGAAGAGGGTTTTTAGTGAATAACATAGATAAACAGGGTCTTCTTTTAGCTGACCATAAACAAATATTTTTAATTTTGTTTAATTATTGTTATTTTACATATTTTTATGCTTGCCAAATGAACTTGGTGGCATGAAAGTTTGACCTAAACTTTTATTAAAGTATAAGCAAAAAACAAGTATTTTAATTTACTTAAAACTAATAGTACTTAGAAAATTGGCCTTTCTTACATTACATTTAAATTAACTATTTAGTTTTCCACAATATCTGGACTTAATATTGAAAAAGGACCCTTATTTTCAATCGAAAATATCGGCATTTTTTAAACAGTCGCTTGTTTTTTTGTTCAATAAATTCTCTACTTTTTAATCTAAAAAATGTACATTATTATGGTAAATCTTCTTTGAAAATGCGAAAAAATCGTATCCATTTTTTTATTATTATTACACCAGGGTATAATTTGTGCAATAATGCACCCATATCGGAAAACAATAATTTTGTTTTTTTTTGTTTGTCTTTCAGAACTGTTCATAACTTTTTGCTATAAGGCAAAAAGAAATAAAGAAAGTAAAATGTAGGCGGGTACGGACCTTTCTTTTGCTCTTTAAAAAGTTTCTGACTTATGGCACCCTTACAAAAATTTCTAAGCTCGCCGCGCCTGTTTGAAATACTGTTGGAAATGGAAACTGCAAAAAATTTGTTCTTATCAGAATAATATACATTAGGAATCTTCTTTTACTGTCAGTTAAAAGAAGACATTCTGCTTTTCTATCCTATTTACCAGAAACCCTGTTCCCCAGAGCGGTTTCGCCTATGCCGTCTGAGGCAGGCCTCACAGAACTTATCAATGGGACTGTACCGGTTTCACACGAAATAACACAGAAAAAGGTTTTTTTTTTATGGGGCAAACATCGTTGCCCTGCGGTAGGTTATTACACACCTATGCGCTACTGCTGCATTGACCCAAGGATATACCGCACAACTGACACGTATTTGGTAGAGCTGCATCAACGGTGGGATTTATATACTACCGTAGGACAACGATATTTGCCATAAAAAAAATCCTTTTTTCTGTGATAGATACCATGGACCCAGTATACCCTCATAGATAAGTTCTGTGAGGCGGGTGAAACTGGTCAAGGAAGAGGGTTTTTAGTGAATAACATAGATAAACAGGGTCTTCTTTTAGCTGACCATAAACAAATATTTTTAATTTTGTTTAATTATTGTTATTTTACATATTATTATGCTTGCCAAATGAACTTGGTGGCATGAAAGTTTGACCTAAACTTTTATTAAAGTATAAGCAAAAAACAAGTATTTTAATTTACTTAAAACTAATAGTACTTAGAAAATTGGCCTTTCTTACATTACATTTAAA
>JACEGR010008736.1:0-33785 GCA_014170235.1 Listronotus bonariensis
TGTTTAATTATTGAGTTATTTTGAAAAACCTGAAAATGTGCATTTTGGAAAAAGTGCGGTAATTTTTTTATGTCCAATAATTTTTGAAATCTGTAAAAACGTTATTTTTTACTTACTTTTTAAGAGCAATGCAATTCTGTATTCAGATTTTAATTTCGACGTTTGGGTTTTGAGATACCATCATCAACTTTCGTTTTTCTTATAACGACTATTTTGTTTTTTTGCACATTTTTAAAGAAAAATGTTTCCATTTAAAATGATGTATAACACTATTTAGGTATTTTTAATATTTATGTCAAAAATTGTTAAAATAAATTTTTTGTACGAGTTGGCTATGACTGCGAAAGCCATTAGCTCTAAAAACAATTGCCATTTAATTTTCAATTGGGAACTAGTTTTATTTCTAATTTTTATAAACTTATGTACCCAAACAAAGATGGATATTTACCTTGTATGCATGGGCACATTAAAATATGTGTGAATATATATTAAGCTAATTTAATTAATTTTATTACCCATACAAAAACCTAATTCATATCCTTCAAATTGGCTCGAACACAGTTATAAAACTAACTTATACTTGCAAACTAGTCTCTAAAAAAAAGTTCTTATTACTTATTTTTAATCGGCAAAAATTTAATTAAATATGAGAGTTTAAACAAAACCAAAGAAAATATTAGTTTTATAAAATAATATAAATTGTAATACGAACAAACATTCAAAAATATTTGGCAGATTGTATGATAACCTGATTTTTATAATACATGAGCTGCCATTAAAGAGGTAAACTTTTTTAAAATATTGTAATTTTAAAGATAACTATGGTAATTATTAAATAAAAAATATTAGAAGCAGAAAACATGCTATAATTAAAGATAGTAGATTGGTAATAAGTGTAGAGAACATACTTTTTAGACTATTATGTAAGTAAAATTTGGTTTCTTAACTGTGCTTGTGCCAATCAAACGACATAATAAATTTGGTTTTTGTATGTTATGCAATGGGTAATAAAAAAATAAGCACATACACAGAAAGAAAGGAAGTTTACAGCTTGATATAATTAACACATATTTTAATGTGCCGATGCACACAAGGTAAATATCCATCTTTGTTTGGGTACATAGATTTATAAAAGTTAGAAATAAACTGGCATAATCTTTTCCAATATAGGTCCTTATTGATAATGCACTTAACAACACTATACCAGTAGTTTGCTGTACGTATTTTTTTATGGCAATTTTTACTGCTATTTCGCATGAGCTATAAGGTTTAAGGAATATTTAAGAGGACTTGTCAAATTTAGATTTTCAAATTATATGCAGTGTAGTGTTTTATTTAAAACTTTAAAGTTTATGTTTTTTAACCCATAACCACAGACGACAAAATTTTGACTCCTTAGTCATTGGGATTCATATGTTTCCATTCAACTTCAATACCTACTGAGCTTGGGGACTTATTTTTTTATAGTACCTTTTTGTTGTCCAGTTTTAGGTGTGTGTTTTCAAAAAATCGTATAAATATCAGCCTTTCCGGCTTTGCATTAAAATTGAGAATGTTTGACGGAGTTAAAAGAGGTTAGGTTTGTAATTATGGTTTTTAGATTATTCTTTCGTTGGGAATTATTTTTATTCCATATTTTTAAATCAAAAATAAATTTGTATCAGCAGTTGGGTCCTTCAAAAGGGTAAAAAACTAAAAAAGGGTTATAAGGAAACACTCCTCAATTTTAGGCGAAGAACCAATTCTAAAACGGTATTTACCAATCGGTTATGTTGACGTTAAAACAATGCATTATACGTCAAAGTTGTCACCAATTATTACCGCGGTTATAATTGGTTGAACGCCTAAAATTAATGACTGATAAAATGAGCAAACAAAAACTCTTTTGAGCGATAGCGACGTTGACTCAAATAGTGAATATATTTCAAGCGACCATGACATTAAATCAGACATAGAATTGAATAAAGATGTAAAAAAAAACTACGAATAGGAAAAAGGGAAGGAAAACGTTAAAAAAACAGATGAATCCAATTACTTTTATGGAAAAAAATTATTTTAAATGCTATTATTATTTATATGTTTTTTTACTTACGTTTCCAAAGTAACGGCTTAATATTTATTAACAAAAAAAAATACAGTTTATTTAGAATATTTTAAAGCATAATTGCTTCAAATTTTAGCCTAATCGAACCATTTTTGTAAAAGATAAAAATTAAAGTATAAAAAAACAGTTTTTTAAATTTTTCCCAAAAAATTGAGGTTAAGGTAAAAGTGGTTGTGACATAGGTTAAAAGATTTTTTATTATCAATAACCCTTGTATTTAACTTTTTTCAGGATGCATTGTTTAGTTAAAAATTGCAAAAAACTATTTTTACCCCTTAAAACCACCTCCTTCACCCCCTAACGCATAAATGTGGTTCGGAAGTGATTTTCTTACCTATTTATAATGTAATAAAATTAACAAAAATATACCATTAGTTTGCTGTAAGGCATTTTTTTGCAATCAGGTATTCTACCTGGGCTATTATACGATTGAAAATCATAAAATATCTTAAAAATTAAATGTGTTTTATTTGTGTTAAAACTATACAAAATTTTTGCTTAATTAGCGAAAGATATATGCTTTAAAATCTTGTTTTAAGATTTTACCCAAACAAACAAACATACATCCAAACTTTCGTTAAGAATACCAAAATTTAAGAGCGTTACGAATTTGTCATTGTATGAAAAACTTGAGATTCTGGTATTTATACAGGGTCTTCAAAAAGTGCAAAAAAGCTACCACAGAATCTCAAGGCTAAATTATGATGATCTAACCCAACTAAACTTAGTCAAAAAGTGGATGGTTTTGGAGATTCAGGGTGTTATTTTTTTTTCCTGTTTTAGTTTTTTTATAAATAAATTTGTTACTAGTGGGTAAATTTTTATAGTATTTGGGTAAAAAAGTTTTGGAAAGTGAGAAATAAGAACTTGCTATCAATTTTATTGTTAACTTTAGAGGGCACCACCTGCTGTATCTTGCACAAATTAAAAGCGTCATAACTTTTTTCGGCCAATTTGTATGTAACTTAACTGAAACGTGACGGAACCAGTTAGTAACTGAAGTTACAAACTAATTAGCAACCACGCGTCGCACACCACGCTACTCAAATTTCACTATTTCCGTCACTGCCGCTATTTCTGCGCTGAAAAGTACAAGTGCTGTTAAAAAATGGCAAATGTGGTTAGTGAATCGAGCGACGACGATGACGTTGTTTTTTATTATTTCTACAGACGCCGAAGGAATCGTCGCAGATTTTGGGTTCACCCCTATATTGAGAATAATATTTCCAATAATTGCAGATTGTCAGTGGCAGCAAGAGAACTGCAAGAATCAGACAAAAATTTTTGGCATTCTACAGAATGTCTAAAAATGGCTATTTAAATCTTGTAGAAATGTTATGTCCGGCAATTCAGAAGAAGAATACTAACATGCGTGAATGCGTGAGCGCCGACGAAAGAATTTTAATAACGTTGAGGTAAGAAAATACTTTTAATTTAGTTGTAATTTTTATTTAGAAACTTAAACTACAAAACACATTACAAATCCAAAAAGCGTCACAACATAATGTTATGTTTCATCTTCGTTTAACAAATTTGGCACTGATGTATAATATGTCAAGAGAACCGATTGATCTCCATCCTGGCCACAGCGGTTTTGTGTGGTTTCTGTCATTATTATATCCTGTGCCTCCAACCTTTCTGCATTTTCCTGTGTTGTTAAATTTTGCAGAGAACTCGATGATTCTTGTAGAATTTCATCTACTAAAACGAGAACTCTGCGCTTGAAGGTTCTCATTTGATGATCTGACATAGCGTTCACATCAGGAAGTAAACTCAGCAAAAACATTCGCTTGGGATCCTCTATCACATCAGCTTTTTTTTCCAATTTAGCTTTCCTAGCTTGGAAGTATTCCATAATGCCTTCGTCGACATCTGTTTGTTGTTTTCTTTTACGACTACGACGGTCTTTAAAGCCGCTATCAGTGCTTTGAGGAGATGGGCTTGGGAGAGGACATGACATAGGAGACGGTGAAAGAACTGATGATGTAGATGCTGTTGGGAGAGGACATGACATGGGTGAAGGTGATAGGTCTGATGATGGAGATGATATTGAAAGAGGACATGATATAGGTGTAGGTGATGGGTTTGCTGGCGAATCGCCGGCTTCTTCGTAACATTCATGATCAGTCATCTCAGCAATAACCTCCTGAGGAATGTTTGGTATATTTCCAGATACATTCGCATTCAGCGTTCTTATAAATGGGATTGTAAATTGCATACAATCTGTTAAATAGTATGGTTTCTTCTTTTTTGCGGAAGAGCCACTTGGAGCCGGTTTCGTGTGGCGGACAAATACCGCGCGTAGATTTTTCCATTTCTCTTTACACTTTTTTTACATATTTAACATAAAAAGGGATAGAAGATATGTTCTGTAGTTTGACGGATTCATTTAATAAATGGTATTTATTTGGGTACACGCCAAAATAAAATTAAAAGTACTAAAAAACCAAAAAAATTTAAACAAGTAAAAAGATAATTAAAAATCGACGTTTCGGTGGCAAATCTGCCACCGTTGTCAAGACAAATGGAATAAAAATAATAAAAATAAAAACTTACTATTATTTAGGTTTTAAAATTCAATATTCTTATGTTTTTCTAGGATATTCGGATATTCTGATAACTTTGACATTAAATGTCAAAACATGTTTTGACATTTAATGTCAAAGTTTTGAAACTTTTTGCAAAACCATAAGTTGTAGAGAATTTTTGTAATTAAATTATTTTTTCTGTGGTTAACTCTATAAATGCGTTTAATATTTTGATTGTGTTTTGACTAAAGGGCGTTGTTAGCGACAATTTTTTTAAAATTAGGATAATTATCTAAAATTACTCTTAAAAGGCTTTCCTACGTTTTTGCAAGAGAATTAACTGCAATTTTTTTTATCTTTTTGACATCCTGACTGCAATTAATGTTTAGATCACGCCTAAACTCCATTTCGTGTTTTTGACAGCATACAACTGAAATAAGGAAAAGTAAATAATTTAATTTGGTTTTAGAATTGGCTTACGAGTCTAACAAATTTACATTTTGTTTTGGTTTAGCCTTAAAGATATATTTTAGTGCAGACATGTGAATACTACACTAGATCCTAAAGGGCGTTGTCCTCCTTTTAACTTCTAAACCTTTCGTACCTCAGTACAACTAGCAATATACACAAAGCTGGGACTACTGGAAAAAAGCTATTGTTGGGGGTCCTATAAAACATACTAAACAAATCTCACAAAATTTGCGGAACCAAAGGATCTTAAAGTTGATACGCCATATCTGACAATCGGTACTTTTTGATAAATCACCCTGTATCATCGAAAATATGGCATATATCCAAAGCATTAATGGGTGCTAAGATAAAGGGTAAAAAAATACTACCACAACAATAAGTCTTTAAAAGATTGTATATTCTAAGAAAATCAGCATTAATTTTGGTGTAATCCTAAAAATGTATGATTTTGCCATAGATGTAACTGCGTTATTGCAGGTATATGAAAATAATAAAATTTTACATATACTACCATAAAGAAAGTTTTTTTTACTTATTAATACTTACAAGAACATTGTTAGTTGTTGCTTGTTTAATTGGCCTATTCATATTTTTCAACATTTATGCTTGAATCATCACTAAGCCGGATTCGCCGGACAGATTGATTCAAAATTATATGGAGCCTTTGGGCTTGTCGACTTTCCAAGTTTTTACCGTGTAAAAGATCCCATAAGACCCCATACACTTCAATAGCATTGGTCCGGATTCCTGGCTTCCGCTAATGTGAAAAGTCAGTGAAACTTCACTTCAGCGTGCATACCCAGCCGAACAAACTAAGTTAAATTCTTTGCATCTTCATTGTTTTAAACATCCTGCTCTGCAAGTTGAATTACCCATTCGTTAAATTTAATTTTAAGCAACTGGTTTTGTTGTTGGTTTAAGTCATAGTCACTTTATTTCCGCATCCCCTTCCTAATCCTAAAGATTTTAATTTAAGTAATGCTTTTTGGCAGAATCTGATGTCGGTTAAAATTTTAATTAACTGCTGAACGGGCTGCAATGATTTATATTTACAAAATTTTAATTTGTTGCGGTTGTCAGAAAATTTGTATTTTTTATATCAGACCATCAAAAATTGTTTTTTTTATTATTTTGGTTATACAGTGTGTTCCAGGAGAGGTGCTGCAAGTGTACAAATAATGGACCAAACATTTTTGAGTTTTAAATTAGCATTTTGAAAAAACTGGTTGCATGGTACAAAGATTTAGAAATAAAAAAATGTACTTTAATTGGTGTAATGTTACTTATGTGTAAAAATATAAAAAAATAACCAAGGGAAGAGTACCTATTTTTTTTTAATATAACAATATTGGGTAGATAAATGTTGTAGAGAATTGAATTTTATGTCAAAATTTAAAGGTAAAGTATTAAAGTAAAAAAGTGTTTTTTTTTAATTAATGTAACCATTAAACATTACCATTTAATTACTGGGCAAAAAGAAGCAAAATTTGAAAAAAATTAGATTCTTGAAAAATTTGCTTCTTCATGTCTAGTATTTAATTGTTAATGCATATCATTAAAATGAGACAAAAACATATATTTTTTAATGCATTACTTTTAAATTTTGACATGAATTTTATTTCCATACAACATTCACTTAATAAATTTTGTTTAATTTTTTAAAATATAGGTACTTTATGCTAGGTCATTTTTCATATTTTTAGTTTTAACTTGCCAGGTATACTGCCGATTGGAGTAAAATTTTGTATTTTTTAGTTTAAGGCCATGCGACTAGTTTATCCAGAATACCGATTTAAAATTCTAAAATTTGTGGTCTTTTTGTCCTTCTATAACAACTATCTTGAGACACACTGAATAGGACCCACGACACTAGCATTTCCTACTGTTCCCAGATTTAAGCTAATTTGTTCCGCGTTCTTTTATATAAACCATGTAGATGTACTGAAGTATAGGTAATTTTCATGAAGCTTGGAACGCTAATACACCAGGTGTTTCTCACAGGTAATTTCTTCTTATAACTTTATAACTTTTAGGATGAAAAAATAAAATTAGGTTTATAAGTATTTGACATAATTGTAGTTTAATTAATTTGATTATTACTAAAACACCTTAGGTCATATTTAACCTATATTAAAATTTGTATAAAACTTTACTTGTTTGACGTACCCGCATCGATTAGTGCCAAAATCCCGAAAGTCAACACTTTAGCTATATGAGATATGAAAGGTCGATTAATAAATGTAATTCTAAAACACCTGAGGTAATTGACTTAGGGTATTTTAGAAATAAACTGTTGCTGGTTTAGAGAAACCTAACCTTAAAAATAACATTTGATTTCCAAAAGATAAGTGGTGTTAGTTAGTTTAAAATGGCTAAAAATAAAGAAAGTGCATATCCTAAACGTAACAAAAGCACCAACGTTGAGTTTCCAAAAACTAAATGTTATGCACAAAGTCCTGCCACTCCTAGCTAGCAAAATAAAACACTTAAAAATATCGTTGCAGTGGATTAAGAATTAACATAAACCCTTTTGTGAAGATATCATAAAATCAGGAAATAGCATAAAACCAAAAACTAAAAATTATGTTTTTATTGTGACAGTTCTTAATTTGTTTATATTTTGTAATAACGTACGTATAGGCTTTTATTTCAAAAACTTACTAAGTCATAATTTATAAATTCTTTTATTCTATTATTTTAATAAAGTATATATAAATAAAATATTTTAAAATACTTTATCCAAGCCTATTTATCACCTAGGAAATGCTAAATCACCCTTAAATTATTTTTATATATTAACAGCTATGTTTCTCGTGTTCTGAGTAAAAAATATGGGGATTTATTTACTGTTTTCCTATGTAACCCAAAAAGATTGCCACTTTTAACACTTTAAATGGCACCACCGGTATATTTTATCTTATTTCAATAGAATATGACATTCTAAATACAACTAAACCTTAATTTTTGACATTCTAGCTGCCAAAAATTTATTTCTTCCACGACCGTTAAAAAATGCTGTTTTTTAACCGTTACCATGAAGTTAAAGTACTCCATTCTAGTACACTACATAAAGTTTAAAAAATATTAACTTTTTTAACACTTCGAAGCTTTTTTACACTTTGAATTAGTGTTTGGTTTTAATGCCAACTACAATAAACTTAAATATCAATTTATGCAATGTAACAGTTAATGCGACATCAACTGAACCAAACGGTGAAGTTACCTTTAATATCGTCATTATTTCTTGTAGTTCATGTGTCACTAGTTTTAAAATTTAACAGTTTGCAAATAAATTAAATAGAAATTATTAAAAATTAATAGTAATAATGAATTTAAGTGACTAAGAAACTTAAAATGAAATTTAAACTGTTTTAGTATTATTTCTACAAAAAGTAAGAACATTTAATTTTCTTAAATTAAATATTTATTGCATAGTTAAGAAGAAAATAATTGTCTCTTAAAATTAAGGAGGCTATGATTTTTTGTTGCAATAGAATGGCTGTGCTGCAAAAATTAAAATTTGTAAGTATAGATAAATAAAACATGTATAAAATGGTTTTTTGTGAAATTTTTATACGGTCGTGAAAAAATATTGTATGTAACACATGCATAAAGTGTTTTTTTACTCATGGGATTGCCGTACTCGTCTTATGGCTCGTGTTGTCAAACTTCCCATTCGTAAAAAAATGTATCACTTTATGGACTTGTTACATAAATAACTATCTTAAAATTCCAATTCAAAGTGCTGTGATAAAGCTTAAACGGTTTATTTTAAGTCAAGCAGCCATAAAATAATAAAATTATTTGTCTCTAGTTGTTTACGGTATCTCAGGGTTAAAGTTTGCAAAATTCTATTTATGGTGATATTTCATTTTTTTTAAATGGAACGAGGATGGCTTGGTAGCATATCCTCAAAAAGCATTTTAATCCGAATAATTTGGTACCACATAGGTGGTATTTCGGGAAAGCTTTGTATCCAAAAAGTATGTAATAAAATGATTCATAACTAGTCATTATACTAAATATTTATTTATAAGTATTTTATTGAGAAAAACCAAAAGGTCATCGACCAAAGTTCTTTAGCCCTAAAATTTAAAATATACTAAATAATATTATTGATTTATGACAACAATATAAAATTTATTATATTCGGTGGCTCACCATATTCCACGGTCTGTAGTATATAACAATAGGGTTTAAAAAAAAGCAAATAGGGAGACATATAAAGGTCGGATAAGGCCACAGTATAAAATTATTTTGGCTTATATAGGGTGTCTTAAAAAAGTGTTACGTATTAAAGTTATATTTTTTTAAACGGAACAAATTAATTATATTTTAACACTATTAACTCTTCAAACTTTAAAATTTGTTACAAGGTTATGAATATTTTGCCATATCATATGTAGGGCACATTAAGATCAAACGTTGGACAGGGACAATTTTTTGTTTTTTCAGAAAATCAAATGGCAATAACTCTTCTATTTTAAATGAAACACCCTTTACTTTTTTACACCATATGATAACAAATAAAATAATCTTATAAATGGTTTGTAGGTTGCCTATACCTCTCTTTTATACTTTTTAGTAAACTTTGTTTTAACATATTTTTATTTAACATGTCTATTTAAATTTAAGTAGGCTGTGATATAGCTGTGTCAGTTTACTAAGCCCTAATTGCAGAATATACATTTGTTGGAATAGCAGAAAATAAAAATATTTTTATATCCACAGACAACATTTAATTTGTTGCTTATAATGGTACTTTACATAATACGTATTTTAGCTGAATGTGGTAATAATAAAACTAGTATTTTTAACGAGTCTTTTTAATGCCTCTGATCACTTATGATTCCATTTTGTGATCCTAAACTCGTTTCTTCCATTGTCCATAATGAATTTTTAAATTTTTTAAAGCAAATTTTTAGGTAATCAGCTGATTGATGTTGGGATATTTTTAGCATAAACTTTCGAGTACAGTAAACAAAAGTCACATTCAACCAGTATTATATCATCTTAGGGTCTCAAAGTTAGATATTTGCTAAGTTAAGATTTTTAAGTACCTTCTTTGATTTTAATTTAATTTTTATCTTAATAAATATATGAAAAATTGTTATATAGGATGTTTTTTTATTGCAGTGGCATCGGAACATATAAAATAGTTATAAAATTTCCTTAAATGCACATATTTAAAAATATTAATTTTTGGGTATAAGAGAAGAACAAACGGTTACAAGTTAATAATTTTTTAAATGTTGGTGTGCAGACTAAGTTAAAATTTATAAATGTATTTTTGGACCGTTAAAATATACAGTGTGAAAAAAATGGGACCTTGGATTGGATTACTGTTACCTTGCTATCTAAGTTAATATAATCTACTTAGGCAAATAAGAAGATAAGTTTAAATAACTTGTTAAAACCCATAAATTCAGAAATATTTCCTAAAAAAAAACAGAAAATGTCCATTATAATTTCAAATTATACAAAGTAAATTATCAAGGTGGTTTTGAACTTGTGTTTGCTATTTATTTTATATGATACACCTAAAATGTTTTCAAAATGTCCCATTTACTAAATTTTTTAAAGGAACAGATCTTAAAACTGTAGATCTTAGGAAAACTTATACAAGGTGTTACAAATTCAAAGTACACCCTTACGATCTCGAAAACGGTAAGAGATGCAAGGTTAGATAAATTAGCATAAATTTGCGCATATTTGTTGCCTAACAATATTCGGTTTTAAACATTTTAAAATATGCAGCTGTCAAGGTTATTTAAAAACGAAAACAAAATTTTGCCAAACAGTTTTAATTTTTTTTTGTTTATTTTTAAATAAAACACTTATTTGTTAGTGTTGCTTGATAAACGAGATATGGGGTTAGGTAAATTAGGGAAGTTGCGCGTTTTATTGTCAAACAATATTTGGTTTTAAAATTTAGAAATATACAGCCGTTTTAAACTTGTCGAAAAAAATTGGCGAAACAGTTTTAATTCTTTTTAAAGTTTATTTTTAAACAAAACACTTCTTTGACGGTGTTGCTAGATAAACAAAAATCAAAACTGCTTTTTTAAATCTTTATTTCCATATATTGTTAGACATTACAATGCGCAACTTTACCGTAATTTAACTAACCCCTGTATCTATAGCCGTTTTGGAGATCGTAAGGGCGCACTTTGAATTTAAAACACACTATATAAGAAGACCCTAAATATTCAGTTTTAAGATCTGTACCCTAAAAAAGGTAATAAAAGGGACCTTCTAAAAAGATTTTAGGTTGATGATATAAACATCAGCGAAGAGCAAAAATAAAGTTCAAAAACTCCTTGATAATAATTTACCCTGTATAATTTGGATGTATAATAGGCATTTTTTGTTGCTTTTAGGGAAATACCTTTAAATTTTAAGATATTTGGGTTAAAAAAAAACTGTTTAAACATATCTCTTTATTTGCTTGAGTAAATAATGTTAACTAAGATATATGTCCAATATAATTAATATATACAGTGTATTTACGGATGCATGGACTTAACTACATCTGTAAACATTTTTATTTTTTATATTTCAAAAAAAAGTTATTCTGCATTAAACGTTTTTGCATCATCTGAAATGCTTAAAGCTATAATAAAATTTACCGTAGGATATACAGGGTGGTTGAAAATCACGAAAATATTACTTAAAAAAAAATTATAAATAAAATAATTTTAACACTTGTCAAGTCTTGACTTGTCTCCTCGGTAGTGTAGTAATCAAAGTCTTGAATCTGTAATTTAAAAGACCCGGATTCGATCCCCGGTCGGAAAGATATTTTTAGGTAGTGGTTATTTAAAAACAATCTCCATGGTGCACTCCCGTTGTCTAAAAAGTGCTGTGAAATACAATAACTGCATGTATCAGTGTTCGAACAACGTTGCCAGAAAAGAAGAAAAAACAGGTTAAACATTTAATAACTCGACATTTATGATACTTTGGTACTTGGAAATAAGCCTTTGTGGGCTGTTAGAAAGATTAAAAAAAAAACGCTTATGGACTATGATTATTATTTATCTACTAGAGAGAGCATAAGCCCTTTGTGCGCATTAAAAAATGAAGTCAGGTAATAACATTTAGCATAGCATAGCATATGTTATTAACCAATTTAATTTTTTAGACTTTTATTTATGTATGTCTTTTTTTCTTACCTTACTCTATACTTACTCTACTTTAGCTTTTTTTTGTTTATTTATTTTTAAAAGGTTTTCCTAATAGTTTTTCAAAATATGAAAACAATAAAATATTAAAAAACGCACAGAATAATAAATAAAAACGCTTTTACGGTACTTTTTAGTAATGTATTCTATGTATAATCAAACTACATTGTGGAGTTTCAAATTAATTTATTTTTCAACGTTGCGAAAACGAAACCACATAAAATTTAAATAAAATTATAAAAGTTATTTTTCGCATTTATTATACTACAGCATTCAAGGGTAAAATGGAAATTTAAAGTCGGTATATCACCAACTTTTATTTATTTTAAAGCAAGTTTCAAACTATTTGAAAACGGTTTTATTAGGTTTTCCGTAGTCGTTCTGCCAATTAAATATATTTTTATGATTTTAAAATATTTAAATGTATAACTTATTTAGAAAAAGGATAATTAATGTACATTTTTTAAGCTTACTAAATTCAATGACAAGGCCATTAAAAAACAGAATGTTGCCATACTTAGACGTTTCTTATACAATGACCGGCAAAATGTCCGCAACATATGGAATTTTTATTCTGGCAATCGCTTCTGCATGTTTGACAACCCAAAAATTAATTTTGACATATGTCATGTGAACAGCGGTATGGCGGATAAAAAAAAAACTAAGGTTTACTTACGAAAAGTGAGGTTAGATCATAAAATATTTAAAAAATTCTAAGAATAAAAAATGCTAAGAATTTAATCTTATCCTCAAACACAAAGTTTAAAGCATATATTTAAAAAATAATAAATTCGCCCTTTTTTTAAATATTTTTATCAAAAAGTATAAATGTACCATTTTATTTACAAAACTAGCTCTATTTAACTAAACTTAATTTGTTAATGTTAAAAAAGACATATTTGGTTTTTTTTGACAATCAAAGCAAATAATTTTAAAATATGTTTTCGCCCGTACACCAGGTTGCAATCGTTTATTTCTAAAAATCTTCTTAATATTCTACCACCCCAAAAACGTAAAAATATTCAGAAATGGTAAAATTTATTGATCCGTTAACACTTATAAACGGACAGAGATAGGACTGCCCGAAACGTTGTCGGAATAGGTAAAAATAAAGACAATGGAAGTCCGAAATTTTCCTATCATTTGTGTTTGAACTGGAAAGCTGAGGTCCTAAACTTTCTTTAAGCTCCTTGGTTCTGGCATATTTAATTTTGTATTTTAATAGTCTTAATATTTATATTTCTTTAAACCAAAAATGTTTTTTTTTGTCAAGGGTAAACTGTTTTATAAAAACGATATTTCCAAGGTCAAGAAATCTGATGCTGATATACAATACGAATTTAGTTGTATTTGTTTATATATTAAAAACACTACGATTAAACTTTTTGCTCTAGTGTAACAACTTTCAATGGGTGTTTTTATGGATAGTGCCATTAAAATCATAAATATGAAAAAACTAATCGCAGGATATTAAGATTCAAAAATAAATTTTTTGTGCTTCACATTAGGCTTGTCAAACTTTTATTTTTATTAAAATATTTTTTTACCAATTAGTCCAATATTTTAAAGTAGAGCACTGAAGGAAAGTGACCAAATGTGGAATAGTATCCCTAATATGAAATACCGGCATTTTTCTGAAATGGAAACGTACACACGCAATTAGAGGGGTATGTCTCTCTTTTTTTATGTCCATTTGCAAGTGGAAAAGGTAACAAGCAAGTAGAGCAACTCCTTTCGTCGCTGTAATATCGTTTTGTTTTATCGCTTTCTCATTACTTTTCAAGGTATTTTAAAAATACGTATTTCGTGTACAAAACGTGCACAAAATACGGTTTTTATAACTTTTATCGATAGTTCAGAGATTATGTTGTATGTTTTAATGGTATTTGGATTCATTACTTTTTTAAATAAAAAAATATAAAAATTAGAATTAAGTTATCAGAAAGTCCAAATAGAGACCGATCATAGTACCCAAATTTGGACTATTTCATAATTGGGTTCTTTGATCATTTAAAAAGCTTCTGATAGGGCAAGAAAAGACTCAGAAGAATTAAGTCAAAAAAGAGCTGTTCGTCTCATAAATAAACCTTCGCTTACAAAGAGGCTTCTTTCTCTCGCTCATCGTCGGCCTGTGAGAAATTTATCAAATTTTTATAGGTACTTTTATGGCTTCTGTTCTGAGGAATTGTCAAGTATTGTTTCTTCACTTACGGCGGTTCCTAACTCGTGGTGCCGCACGTATGCACCTCTATACGGTCCAACTAGACAGGCCCCGAACTGTCCATTTTGTTCGTTCTTTTATCTCTAGTGTATTTAGATGGTGGAATCTGCTGTCCGATGAGGTATTTTCTTTCTCCCTCGTTATTTAAGTCCCTTGTCTACCTCGCTTAAGACACCCACAGCGTTGGTGTGGGCTCTGGGCACAATAATTGCGCTGGATCCAGGGTCTGACGCCTGGATCTGTAATTTTTTCAAATTATTTTTGTTGCTCTCTATGTTATACCAAAGTTTCCAAAGAGTTTCTTGTAAAATAAGTTTAACTTCTAATAGTGTTTATAGTATTTTATATTTGGGTACCTATTCCATATTTATAATAATATTTATTTAAATTGATCAATGTAACTTACAATTTTTACATAATAAAGGACAAATATATGATTGTTTATAATTACTACGAAAAGTTTTTTATTTATAATGTTTATGCAAATTGTATGTAAAAAACAAAATGGTATTCCATATTTGGTCACTTTTCTCTACCAATTACTATAAAATATTACATATTCTGGTATAAACACCCGGCACACTAAATTGAAATTATAATTTTGGCAGGTTTTTGCATTTTACATGAAACAACCTACATGTCAAATATCTGATTTTGCATTTATACGCTTCTTTGACGTACGTTAGTTAATTAGGTGCTATTTGCATACGAGAGGAATTAGTTTTTTGTTCGTGGATATGGAAAAGTGTTAATTTAATCCGTCAATTTTATATTTTTATCCAACACTTACATATAATATCTACATAATTGATCAGATTTTGAGGATATAAAGTGTACTATAAGTCACTAGTGAGCTAAAGTACCCTTTAGCTCACTAGTGAATTATAGACTTTAGCTCACTAGTGACTTATACTAATTCTTTATTACTTCCAACATTTCACAATTAAAAAATAACATAAAACAACTAATATATTATACTACAATTAATTCGTGTTTATATTAACAGTAATTGTTATATTAGATTTATCTTGGACAACGTTACATTGTGCGGAGTGTTCTTCAGGAAGTCTTTTAGCACTAGTACTTGCCTTGGTGCGCTCTTCACCCTGTATTCGTCTTGCAATCTCAAACTTGTTAGAGATGCAATCTTCTAAATATCCTTCTGCCACGGTAGAAGACTTCCACCCGCCATGGTGGTGATATCGGCCCCAGCGTTGACTAGAAGTGTCGCTGAAGAACGCCGCATGCTATGACCACTATATAAGATTTCATCAGGTAGTTGCAAATAATGAGCAACTACTCTCGGAATTTTCGAAATTTTATTTATTCCCACGCATTGCCTAGTGCATTTGCCTTTTTGAAAGTTGACAAAAATCTTTTGTGAGGAGTGTTCTCTGGCCTTAGGGACACATATTTTCTAAATAATTCAAGCACATTTACCAAAAATCCTTCTTTTAAAATTGTAAAGCTTCTCGATTTGTTCGTCTTGGTATCAGGTATAGAAACATATATGTACTGGCCTTTATCTACTATATCTTCAATACTTAAGCGAGTTAGTTCGTCACAACGGCATGCACCAGCGATTCCCAATATCAATGCAACCTATAAAAATCCGAACAGATAAATATTTAATACCAGAAACTAAAGTAAATTCATACCTTTGACAGTAAGTGCTCGTCGTCAGGTGCCTCAGCCAAAAATTGTTCGATGTATTGCCTCTCCAGAATTTTTGCCTTTTTCGGTTTGAAATTTCTTGAATTGCTCTTCAAATAAGCGACAACTTTTCCATACCTCCCTATATCCACGTTCTTATATACTTTTAAGGTCGTTTTTATCATTGAATACTTGGTCCACATTGATGAGGGAGCAACTTTTTTCGATAAAAACAGAAAGTAAGCCATAATAACATCTTTATTTATAGTACCAACTCCTCGCCTTTTCCTCCATGCTTCAATATCTTCAAATTCTTTATTGTACGTTAGTTTTGACTTTTCTTTTAATTAAACTGCATGTCGCTACCGCAGCTTCTTCCAAAATTTCCGCAGGAACTTCACAATTTTCCATTTCGCAAAGCATTTTTATGTTTGTCTACAAAGTTGTTTACTAAACAAACCCGTAGTTACCAACAAAATGCATTACAACCAAACAAGCTTGCTTTCCAAAAATACAAAATATTGTTGCTGGTATTGACAATGACAATTAACAAATAATGGATGACGTTATCAAATTATTTTCGATATTAAAAACGATTTATACGAAAGTGTTGGATAAAATTTTGTATTAGACACGTGAGTTATTACATATAAGTCACTTAAGAAAATTACCTCTCTCGCCCTTCGGGCTCGAGAGTTAAACTTTTCTTGCGTGACTTATATGTAATATAACTCACTTATCTAGTAAATAACTATTTGCCAGTTTGCTTTCCATAATATTTCTATGCGCCCTTTTATCTTATTGTGTGTGTAAAGATGCTAAACTTCTATTAAAGTAATAATTTTAATTACCTATTACTTTTGGGCAATATTCAGCCAATTCAGTCTTGCTTAAAATTTTAAATTTATCTTTAAAGAGCTGTTATCTCATAAATAATGTTAATTAATATTTCGATATTAAGTGCCAATTAAATAATTGGCTTTTGCTATTTTGAAAAAAAAGACGTTTTTACATTTTCTTATTTATTTTATGGTTAAATAAAAAAAACGAAAATATATGTGCGCATGACGATCCAATACGCAGATTTAAATATCAAAAGGAATTATTTTTCTTAAAATCCCTTTGCAACACTTTATTATTATCAGTGGCACGATGCTAAAAATGGAATCATGAATAATTTTAAAATTGTTTCTCCATAAATACCCTATTTTTATCTTTATCTTTCCTACGTTGTCTAGTTTTTCTCATAAAGTAAATATTAAAATATTAATAATAAAATAGGGTACATTGATGGGATTAAAAACTTAATTAAAATTTCACGAACTATAAAGTTGTTACGGAGGTCAGCGCCGAGGTTGAACTCATCTCTTCCGCCACTTACACTTTAATGCAGGTAGATGTGATCCACGACCATACTAAAAACGAACACTTTAACATCAAAGGTAAGCACGGACGCTCGTCAGTGTTAGAGATAACTTACCAAATTAATCTTGGGCTTTGAACAGAATAAGTGATTTGATTTGCGATGGCAATGCGATCGCGGCGACCAATACGTCGTCTCCTTAATGATATTAGTTTTAGGCTAGCCGCGCACTAGCAACTTTTTTATTGACCAACATAAAAGTTGGTCAACCAAAAAGAGGCTAATAAAGGACCCCGCACTAACCTAATGAAATTTGGGTCCCAGTCGAATTGGATGAAAATTTGGTATGTTGTGCTCTACTTTCTAATTAAAGCTTATTATCGGCCGAACATAAAGTTTTGAAAATATACAGGGTATTCCATTTTGATTGAAAGTGTGGGGTATCTCAGTTATTATTAAAGATAAAACCTTGCGGATTTCATAAACCTTAGTAAGATGTCATAGCCGGGTCCCGGAGAAAATATCGAAAACAAAATATCGTATTAAATATTATCGAATGACAAAATATCGAAAAAATATTATCGAATGGAAAAAATATCGAATAGAAAAAATATCAAAATAAAAAATATCGAATGGATAAAATGTCGACTGGAAAAAATATCGAATAAAATAATATCGATTAGAAAAAATAGCAAAAAACTGAATTTATTAAAAACGCATACCTTTTTGGTTATTTGTTATTCGATTTGAAATGTTTTCGATATTTATGATATTTCGAGATTAGATATTTCGATATCTTATTAAAATGCATAATTTATTTTAATTTTTAAGACAACTTTATTAAACGAATTTGTTCTAAGAATTTTAATAAACGAATTTGTTTAAAAACACAGAAACTTATCTAACCTAAGCAATATATTATATAAAAAACTAAATGTTGGCTGCTATGCCCTTTAAATAATTTAATAGTAAATCTTTATCCATTGCAACTTCGTCTGTCCAGGACTGCACTACCAATAACAGTCTTTCTTGTTTGTTTTTGTATTTTCGTTTCTTGACTGGTCTTTCTCCTGCTATAGCTTTTGCTATTTTCAATTCGGTCAAATTCTGTTCTCGTTTTATACAATCTATAAATTGCCAAATTGAAGGATTCCTTGCATTAAATTGACTTGAGAGACCTCGGTGCCAGCCTTCCACAGCGTTATTTGTTTTAGGCAATTGTAACATTACTCTTTCGTAGAAATTCCACAATTGATGTTCAAATAACGGTTTTTTGACGCAATTCTATCTTTTCGGCCAATCCATGTACTTTCAAAGTATTCAAATATTGGTTGAGCATCTTCCGGTAAAATTTTTTTCACAAATGACATCAAATGCTTTTGATACCATGGGAATTGGTAGAAACGCAAGTGCACATAAAATTTTAACTTGCATTTGAAATTCAACGTCCGTGTCGTATTTTGCTTTCAAACCGAACTGCTGTATTTTACAGTAAATACACTGACGAAAGTGGAAAAAACAACCATGTGCTTCAATTCCTGGAATTTGTTTTCTAACCGCATTTATAAGTGCAATTTCAAAGTCAGTTATGACATGTTGAACGCTTGTGGTTATAAGAGATTCTTTAATAATATTGAATAACTGGTAATATGTATTTTCCCGTTTATTGGGAAGAAGAGCAAAGAGCAAAGGTACTGTTAAATTGCCTACGTCACCATGGATGGTAAACATCTGGTAGAATAAAGATGGCGCTGTTTTAAACGTGCCGTCCATGTACCATGTAGCAGTCCTCGATAAATAACTTAAGTTTTGAGAGGTGGCAAATACTAAAATCCTATCATCAACGTGTCCCGAATCATACAAAAGAAAGCCTTTATTTGGTCCAATTTTCGCATAATTAACGGGAATACATAAATCCTTTCTATTTATTGGAATCGGATGTTTATTATTTTCTCTATTTCGAACGTTTCTGATTGTTCTTTTCATAGAACTTACCGATGGTAGTTCTGATGCGACAGACTCACTTAAATTGCTTGATAAATTTGACACTATAACATGAGTAGAATCCATGGAGTTCTTTGCTTGTTCTTTCATAACATTCAACTTATTAGTCACTTCCAATCTGGCTGCTGATCCACTGTGATTATGTTGGCCTTTTTCTTCTATAATATTACCATTAGTTTTAGCTCTTCCCTTACAGTGATTATTTTTCCATTTTTCGCATTTCCAGTATTTAATGATTCCATTTTCCTTTTCTTTTGTGTATAAAAATCCTTTGCAGTAAAGTTTCATTTGACCTTTTTGACCACAAATATATTCAAAATCCATAATTTCATGTGACATTTTAAATCGAATGTCGAAGTTGACAATAAACAACAATGGCATACGTTGCATGCTATTTTTTTTTCGCTATTTTTTCCATTCGATATTTTTTTATTCAATATTTTTCAAGTTGATATTTTATCTATTCGATATTTTTTTCGATATTTTTCTATTCGATATTTTTAAATTCGATATTAATTTTTCGATCATATTTCCGACGATAATATTTTGTTAGATATTTTTTCATTTGATATTTTCTCCGGGACCCGTCATAGCCCACTTAGTTTTTGAGTCACAGGGCGATATTAAAAATCTTACATTTTCAGGTACCCCTTTTAACTCGGTTAAATCCCAAATTATCAAAAAGGTTAAAACAGGTTTATATATAACTTTTAACTGAAAATACAGTGGCGTAAACAGTATTACCATAAATATTATTGTCTTTTTTAATGGAACTCTCTCTCTATAAAGTTCTGTCAATTTTATTGACTTAATACTTATCGGTATCCTTTAAGGATTTATATGCCTTCAAATTCGGGTTAGTGATCCATAAAATCACTATATTATTTGGTCAAACCTAATTACAAGCCTTTACTTTAGTTTAAAATGTCTTTTAGCTATTAAAATTTATAATACAGTAAATCAGCTCTTCTCTTAGTAGTTGAATCAGTTATTTTAAACAAAAGAATTAGGGTTCTTAAATTGACTGATTTTTTTGACATAAATGTTTTTTAAAAACTTTTATTTTAAATTTGACCTATCGGCCCAAAACTAAATTCTAAACACCTTTTTTAAATAACTTTTTAGATATCATACCAACTAATATTACCCTTTGCTATTTTAAATTAATTTTCATTAAATATTTTAAGGTTACCGGATAATTAGAGGTGATTGACAAGAAATAATGTAATAATTTCAAAAATACTTTTTTTTCTATAAGTGCCCAACACTTTGGCGATCACTGTATATTTTGAGTACTATTCATAGGACCACGTTGGACCAGTGATAACTTTTGATCAGAAAGTCAAGAACTACAACAAACCAAATTTTTAGCTAATTCGACTGGGACCCAAAATCCATAAGGTTAGTGCGGGGTCCTTTGTGTTTGGTGCACTACTAGGGTGTTGCTTTAATAATAACCTTTCACTAAGACAGTAGTTATTATTGCTTTTATCTTGAAAAAACAAAAAACCAAAACGGTATTTGATTTAAATCGCCTTTAAAATAGATAAAGATGTAATCTTTAGGTGTGCTGTGATTAGTAAGTTGATAATGCTTGGTATTATATAAAAATAAATATGTTTTATTATCCGAATTTTTCAGTTGCCGAGAAAAAGTTGATATTTCGCGGACTATAGTACAAGCAATGGAAAGCGAGTTACTCTTGTCCATAATGCCTAATTTGGCAAAAGTATTTTTTACATGTAGGTGCAGTATGACGTAACAAACCTAAAAATATAAACTGCTTAAAAAATATGTCGATTGGAAGTGTCGCCATTTTGCGAAAAAACGTTTGGGCTTGTATTCATAAGTGTGCACATAAGGCCCACAATTATAGATACTTTTATTATAGACATTTAAATCACCCATCCATTTTGTAAAATATTTTTTTCGTATCACTAACCCTTCACCATGTATAGGATTATTAATATTCGTTAATTGGCATTTTCACCGATGTCTGCTCTAATAAATGTTTAAACAATAAAATAATAATATCTAAATTTTAAAATTGGTAAATTTTCTAAAAAGAATAATTTTAAACTTTTTTTAAAAATTAATATTTTCGAAGTTATTACGCTATAATTTTAAAAATTCTGTAATTGTGCGGTTAACGCCAGCTGAATCTAAACACGTCATCATCTGGCCAGGTATTAATATGGTTTCTATTCTCGGATTACGCCATGCTTAAATATATCGATTTAAAAGTATGGTTATAAGACTTATAAGCGATTTATTATTAAAACAATTATTAGAAGGGATATTGGTAAAAAGTCAATAAATCAACAGTAATATTCCTATAAATCGTGAACGGTAAGCGATGCGAAAAAAATGATTAAAAGAAAAAAAACATTTGTTTGTCTATAATAAAGGTTCTTATAATAATTAAAGGCCTTATGTGTATGGTTACGGAGGTACAGGCTCAAAGGGTTTTTAGCAAAATGACGGCACTTTTGTTTGCTATACTTGTAAGTATTTTGTGTTTTTAGGTTTATTTCGTCATACTGCACATATAAAAAAATAACTCTCGCCGAATGTTTGGTTCGCGGTGGTTCAAATGCAGTTAACCAAAAACGCCGACGGTAAATATGCGGCTCATCATTCGAGTACTCTTGTGATGCAAAAGATACTTTAGGTTTTATACCATAAAGAATTTTAAAGTGGAAAAATTAAATACCGAAATTTATATAAGGCGTCTCCTCGACCATTAAATACTATTGCATAATATTACGTATTGTGCAATAAAATTAATTGAAAGTGAAATAGACATGTCACATGCTTCTTTATGCATTTGCTAAACTTGCTTAACAGACCCAATATCGGTTTCCTAACCTCAAGTAATTACATGTTCGTTATGCAACAAAATGGTCAAGAGAAATAAGGCTGTGCGTCTAAAAACTGTTTTAAATTTTAACCCCGTTAATGGATGTTTGCTAGTTTTACCATATTTTAATGTGTTGATTTTTTTAATGTAAAACAAATATTTTAAATTGTATGACTTGTTTACGCAATCCAGAACTGTGACTCCTGCTCGACAAGTAAGTTCTGAACTTTTTTTTCATCAAGTAAAATTCTTATAAATTTACCTTTTACAAATCAACTATACCAATTTTGCTCCCCTTTGCTACAAATTTTTAAAATTTTTATGTTTTTTTTGTCATTTCTGATTTGATTTTAATGTTTTTAAAAATACAAACACTTTTAAATTTGAAAATATTTAAAGCATTTAATACCCTTATATTTGCTCCGTTTTACAGTTTAATTCTTGCTTGCTTGTAGGTAAAAGATTTAATTTCTTCTCTAATTGTTTAAAGCTAATATTGAAGATTGCAAATAATTAAACAAAAGTTAGAGCAAGTTTAATTTTTATACACAATATTTTTTCATTGTCCCGTGTAGGGTCAGTACTGCGCAACAATTTTTAGTCTGTGTTTCGTTGTCAAAAAGAATACATGTAAACGTTTGCAAAAAATTGGCAGAAAAAAGGGAATGCAGAAGTTAGGTAAATTAAGGAATCTTAGTTCTTGGGTTTGGACACCGTCAATTTAAAATGGTTTACCGACGTTTCGCCATTGATTGCACAAGGCATCTTGTGGGATCTTTACTCTGCGAGATTGGAACACTAAATCACTGAATCATTCATAATGATTAATCATTTAGAGTTCCAAACTCGCAGAGTAAAGATCCCTGAAGATGCCCCGTGAATCAATGATGAAATGTTTGTAAAATATTTTTATTTGACGCGGTTCAAACCCAACAACAAAGGTTCCTTTGTTAAGGATAAAAAAGTTTATCGTAAAATGTATCCAATTATACAGAGAATTAGTGTCTTTGTGGAATGTCAAGAGCAAAGAATATCATGACCGTGATAAAAAAATGCTGATTACGAAATATTGTTGTCTAAATATAAAGAGATGTTTCCACAAGCAAGCAAAGATGATATTAAGAAATAATTCAATTCTTTGAAAACTAACTGCCGGAAAAAGCTTAAGAAACACCTTCAGTAGATGAAATCCGGATCTAGTATAGATGACATAACCAACCTACTCTTTGGTATTAATGATTTTTTTACAAGATGAGGAATTCACCAAGGATTTACAATATAATATGGATACTTAGTCTACTTTACGTAGTCTGAAAGAATAGAGTAAACATTCTAGTTTAAACAATAATTATACATAGGTAAATTTTAAATTACTTTACTTAAATAAATAGTAATAGAGTTGTAAGGATATTTTACGAAACCATTTTTTTACCGGGACGCTGCACCTTCGTTGTTAAAAAATCCATTGTGTTCGTCCAGTGCTTGCTTCGCGATGTACAGTGATATTTGTTATTGTTATTTTTAAATTGTGTCAACCAAATACTTTCTGAGGTTTTTAAAGCCAAAGATTCCTTCGACAATCGTATTAAAAACAAAGTTCTTTCTTGCTCTAATAGCAGTAAATCCATCTGGTCCTTTGCGAAAAATCTAAGTTGAAATTTTTGTACCAGTTTTTTTCACCATTAACTTTAAAAGATAAAATTATTTCTACCGCTAAAGGAAAGGCGAAACTATTTGCTGAGCAATTTTCTGCTAATTCAACCCTTGACCCTCTCGTAAATTATCTAATTTCAGCTATTATCCCAGTTCCTCATAAAATGCCAGATATTATTTTTAGCAAATGCTTTCTTCACCTAACACCAAGAAATCGCCTGGGCTGGATGGTATACCAGCAGTTGTTTTACAAAAATGTGCGCCAAAACTTGCACCCATCTTATATCAGCTCTTTCAAATTTCTTACGGCACAGATTTCTTTCCGAAGAGCTGGAAAAGCTGCAAGTGTTCAACCCATTTTAAAGAAAAGATCTAAATCCTTTTCATCTAAATATAGACCAATTTTAATTCTCTCAGGTCTTTGTAAAGTAATGGAAAAATTCATTATTTTACAAATCCTTAAGTATTAAAAAACACAAAATTTTGCATGACAGGCAGTATGGATTTGGCCACAAAAGATCTACAGCAGATCTTCTTTTCTTTGTATCACACTGCTGGAATAAGTCTCTTGAGTTTCCAGGTGAGCCCAGATTGTTGCTTTTGATATATCCAAAGCTTTTAACCAGGTCTGGCAATCCGCACTTCTTAATACACTTCCCTTCTATGGTCTTTTTACTAAACTCTGTACTTGGCTCTCTAGTTATCTATCTGATCGACGTATATTAGTTATTGCAGATGGCCATTCTTTAAGCTTTCACCAAGTAAATGCTGGAGTGCCTCAGTACTGGCACCAACACTGTTTCTTCTTTACATCAATGACCTTCTCTTGTCCACAACTAATTCCATTCATAGTTGCGCCGACGATAGTACCCTTAACTTCAATATTCAGGTTTCTAAACCCATCTTTAAACCCGATTTGGAAAACAAACGCAGAGCGATGCCGATATCTCTTTTACAGGATCCAAATTTAATATTGGATTGGGGCGCCAAAAATCTCGTCCATTTTAATGCATCCAAAACACCGACCTCCCTTTGAATGGTCTATTGCTGCTGGGGCATTTCTGTTAGCGACACGATTAAGAATGAACCTGTTTTTCCCGTTTGGGGCACGATTTTAAAATTGACCTGCAAAGATATACTTGCATTCCCATTTGGGGCACTAATATCTACGGCTAAACAGGAAAATATTGCACAGCACGTATAACTAATACGTAGTTAACTAATAAAGTTGGATATTCCTAATATGGCATTTTGCTTGAAGCCCTTTTAAAGATCTTTTAAATTGTTAAACAACTTCTTTATTATTGGAGACACAATATCGGGTAAATTAGTAAAGTTGTAGTATTTTTTCTGGTGATTGCCAAATTGATTTGATCCGGTGTTGCCAACAAAAAAAACATCGGATTTTCGAATGATTGCAAATAATGTATTTTCTTAAAATAAAACACCATCTTTTTTAAATCACTATTTAAAAGATCTATTAAAGAGCTAAACTTTTTTGGCTATTCGGCCGACGATGGCCCAATAGCCCAAAAACATAAGTTTAGCAGAATATGGGCGCTAAAGCTTGTTTGTTTTTGTTTGTTTGTTTTACCACCATTACGGGGTCATCCCACCCAGGTTTCGACTGTCGCCCTCCCTAGGTGGTGCACTGCAGCCTTGAGGCTTATTGAGTCCTGTCCCCTACTCTTTCACACACCATTCATTCCATAATTCGGATGGTTGCTGCTCGGCCGTTTACGCCCTTCTGCAGAACACCGCGTGCCGTTGCCCAAAACCGACAACGTTAAAGTTATGGTCACGCTCCTCGCTGCTTTACTCCGGTGATCGACAAGGCCAACCCACAGGAACAAGCCACAAGCGCGAAAGCCCTACACATTTATTAAAGAGCCTTTAAAAAAGTTCCCATATGATATATCCAATTTTTAATAGTCTCAGAAATATGGCCATCCTCGGAAATTTTATAGTAAACTGAAATCTTTTAAATAAAACACTCTGTATCACCGTTTAAAAGATATTTTAAAAAAATACAACATACATATCTATCTCTTATAGTTGGTATGGTCATCCAAATCCGAAAATTATGTTTTATTTTTATTTTCCTTTAGCCTTAAGCTATAAGCAGTAAGTTTAGTGTCGGAGATAAAATAGACACTATTTCTACCACTTTTTAGATTTGTATGGCCCTAATTTCAAAGCTATAGGGTCTTTCAATAAGAGTGATGCTACTGTAAATAGAGATTTATCGGTTTCTAATCCATATATTTTTAATTTCTAGGTGTACTATATTTAGTATAGTATGCTTTTTATGATGCATACATACAACTATTAAAAATTGGATATACCTATTATATGTGGACTTTTTTCAAAACTCTTTGATAGATCCTTTGAATGGTGATGTAATATACAGGGTGTTGTATTAAATCAAAAACCCGATGTTAAATTGTTTTTCGATTGGCAGCACGTTAATCAGCGAAAAAAGTACTACAACTTTACTACTTTAATCGATTTCGTATCTGCAATAATAAGAAAACTAGCAATGATGACGACTTAAGAATGATTACCCTGCCCTGTGTTTAATTACCAGTATAATCATTAAAAAGATCTTTTAAAAAGATTTAATAAAATACAACATTAAATATATCCAACTTTAATAATTTTGAAAATATGGCCATTTAAATTAGGTATTCAGTTATTTTTAATGTACAATTTTTTTAGTAGGTGAATGATTTAGTCTATATTTTAGGATTTTATTGAATATATATTTTATGTTAAGTAATAGAAAACTAGTAAATAAATGACCATTCATCAATCTAAAATTATGTCAAATAACGATGGACCAAATTTCCTTTTTCTATCGTAAAAGGTAAAAAGTTATAGGAGGAAACCACCTGTGAGAAATACCCGGTATAGCGTCAAGTTAGCTTGATCATTATTACTATTTCAGAAAATCAGGAAATTTTTTGTTTTTAGAAACAGTTTTTACGAGTTAAGTATTTACTCACGTATAAAATATTCGTATTATCTTTAATACTACAACTTATTTTAAGTGTTTATAGTTGTAAACTTGCTATAATAAATTTTTTAATTTTCTTTCTTTATGCTATATTTAACATCTCATTAAAAACTTTTTCTTGGTAATCCCCAAAATAAACGCAAAGTTTAAATCCTCTTTATGACAAAATTATGTTATTATACAAACATTTATAATTCCGTTTGACGCTTCTAAAATAAAAACAAAGCATTTCAGTTCTCTCCGCGATAAAATAAGTTCTAATTTGATGAGGCTTAATTATTTTGAATGGGAAAAACTTTTGAGATACCTATTTGTCCTTTTATTAATTTCAAAGTTTTGCATGACAGAAATATGATTGCAACCAATTCATTTTTGCAAAATTGCATTGGAATTTTTATATATTTTTTTATAAAAGTGCCTATAAATTTAAAAAAAAAGGATATCTCTAGTTATTATTTATTAAATTTTCTAAAAATACGGACTTTATATTATGTATTGTTACTCATTTTAGATGTTTTATAGGATGCGGGCAAATGTAGTTTACAGGGGAGCAAGCCAATCAAAAATTAATATTTAAAGAGAGTCATTTCAAACAGAAAATTTATTATATCTATGGCCATGGCAGCTTTTAAAAAGCATGGACTTTTCTTTTCAAGATTTTTTTCTTCTAATTTATAAACTTTTATGTATTCCAAATTCGATACAAATATTATTAGCTATGGTGCTCACCCAGACCCCACTGGACCGAATAATCCTAATCTAGGCAAAGCTTTATAAGCACCTTATTACATTAAATAGCTGTCGCAAAATTTATTGTAAAATAAGCTAATATAAATAAGCTTATGGGTTATTTTAGATATTTAAAAGATACCGATTTTTTTGACAATTTTAACACCCTGTATCTTAGAATTAGAGCAAGTCCGGACATATATGTTTATAGGAACCTTTATTTATAAAAGCGTAAGAAAGCACCACCTTAAGCTCCTACCATAGTTAGGAAACACCCTGTACATTCTCCTTTTACAAGTTTAAACTTTAAAATTAAAGTAACGAATTTTAGGCGACATATTAAAATATAAGGGCATACTTACATTAAACTGATGATCTTCAAATCCTCTATTTTTGAAACATTTGTCCGAAGGTACCTTAGGAGCTGAAAAAAGAAGAAATTATTTATTGTACATTAAAACAAAGTATGACCAAGTGTACATTAATTAAAAACAAAAGGGCATATAAAAAGATGATAAATGTAAAGCTCGCTAAATTAACTGTTCCTCGAGTCTTTGTTAATAAACTGAAAGGTAGAACAATGTAGAATTAGCTCTGATCAACTTAGCTTTTATAGCAGCTAATTTAATGAAAATATTGGCAATTTTTAAATTGCGTGGGTAGAAAAATGAATCCCTTTATACCGTGACAGCATGAATGACACCTTTTAAGTGTTAATTTCATTTTTTAAAATTCCATTTATTTTTTGTTGGATTAAAAAATTAAGATTAGGAAACGTTAAAGCCAATTAAAATAAAGAATTATTTACTATAAGTCAGTTTGGATAAACATTTAGGAACATTAAAAATAATTTTGAAAGTACTTATTATTAATTATCCTATTAAAAGTAAAAAAGTATATTTTTGATAGCTTAAAAGTGCAAAATAATAATTAATAAATAAATCCGATAATATAAAAAGAAATATATATATATATATATATATATATATATATATATATATATATATATATATATATATATATATATATATATATATATATATAGTATGTCCCGCGATGGGGTAGATAAGATTACAAACCTACTAAAAATTTTCCTTCTTTGAGGAAAAGTCATTCTTTATCGTAATATTTACTTGCTAAAAAAGATTTTTTAAATAAAAAAAAAAATAATAATAAAAATTGCATACAGGGTGTCCTAAAAGTTAAAAATTATTTTGTTTTACAAGAATAAAGTACCCTTATTTTAATGTTTTCAACAAAAACCTAGTTAAAAAAAAATGTTAAAATTTATTATATCTGTCAGGATATTTGTTTCAATTAGGTTTAGATATTATTTATTTTTTTGATTTAAATTTGCATATTACTTAAAAGTCTCGTAGGTATACTTTTAAATATAACCTTTGAATAGGTGATTTATAAATACATTTTGTCAGTGTCAACCAAACCAGACCACAGTATTAACCTTTTGATATTTTAAAAATTTTTAGAAATAAATGAAGGATGAAGTAAAAAACCTCCAATGTTAAGGCAACGGATTTTTTTTTATAACGGTACGTGATATTTGATTTTGGTTCAATTTTAAAAATTAGGCCCTAAATAAATATTATTATATATGGTTTCTATTTATTGTATTCTTTCCTTTGTTGTGAACCATTTGTATAAAATTGACAAAATATCTAAAAGTTAATACTGTGATCCTGTTTGGTTGACACTGTCAGAATTTATTTGTGAAGTACCTATTTAAAGGTAGTATTTAAAGGTATGCACAAGCCCATTTCAAAATCAATGGTATACCTACGAAGTGTCATGACTAAGGAGGCCTAGAGGAAGGACTTTAATCGACAACGGGATTATTTAAGAAAAAATGGGATCAAATTACAGCATTTTTAATAAAAAGCGATAGAGGGCGATAGTGTCATTCGGGATCTAATGAAACCAAGATAAAACAGTGTTGCCAGGCTTATCATTAAGTAGTGGAATTCATCCCGTTTTTTTCATAGATAATATGAATTGTGTTTTTTATTAAGCTACTTTTTAATGTCACAAAAATTATTTTGTTTATAATTTAAAGGTAAAGTATTTTTTTAAGGAACAAAGTTGGACTTAATGGATGATAAAAAACAATGGACCGTCTCAATTTGGTAATATTATTTAGGTAATTATAACTTTAAATACAACCGTAGATTATTTAAAGTAATTTTGCACTTAAGTGTAAATAAAAGGTCTTAAATCTACCAAAATTATTGAAACGTTACCTGGTAAGTACAGTTTTTATTGCTATTTTATTTCTTTTCCACTTTGGTATCTATTGTACTCTGTTACGTGGATCAAGATTAAAGATAATCTATTCTTTTGTAAATTTATTATCTTTTAAAAACGCTTTATAGTTTTTAATACCTCTGTACTTTAGTTACACCTGATCTCCAATATTTTTTTGTTGTAAGATTAGTATACAACATAAAGTAAAATTAAAAGTAGACGCACATACGACGGTATCAGACGGACGCGGGCGGTACGGGTGGGAAAAAAATTGTCTCGGTGAAATTGAATAAAGCAGCGCACGTATGTGCGAATTGTAGGCACCGGATATAAAAATCCCGCCAGAATATAGCAATTTAAATTGAAATCTGGCCGACATCCGTATTATATGTGCGATACAAGCCAGAAACTACGTTATTTGACAAGTACTTTAGTCGATTCCTACCGAAGGGTTTTAACCCAGTGGTTTTATACCCCGGGTGAAAAAGTGCACACTTTTCATATTCAACCATGGTTTATCCATGACTCGCATGTGAGTGTGGTGTGTCATTTAATTTCACTGAAACTATTTTTTCCGATCCATAGCGTCCGTCCGATGCCGTCGTATGTGCGCGTTCCTTCACATTACACAACGGTATTTTATTGTTTACAAATTGTTATATATTTAAAACTTTTTTAAACTTGTTAGAATTTAAAAAACTTTTTATTCAAAAGATAGAAATGCATATTAGGTTTTGGGTACCAATTTGCAATATAAAAATTAGATATTTATGTAATGTAATATTATTTTTGTAAAGTGGAAGGATTTTTTGTTTATCATTTGACAACACAGCGTCGAATTCAAACTTTCAAAAACAATGACGCGTAGCAACGAAATTTGAAACATATTGTCAAAATATTTTTTACGGATTGTGTATCATAACAAAAAAGATATTTTTATAATAATATATCTGATATAAAATGAAATCAAAAAGCAAAAACTGCTTTGTGCCAAAGTGCAAATCAAGAACTAGTTCTGGAAAAGAAAAAAAAGAATTGGGTGCCAGTTGGGTATTACTTTTTAAAGCACCATCGGTAAGTATTGAACTGTTTAAATATTTATTTATTAATATTTTAATGTTTTTAAATAAAAGTCGCGTTAAACCGATCTTCTAGAAGTGTGATTTGCTTAAATTACCTATAAAAGCGTATAATATATCAAATTTCTAGGAGATTTGACATTAAAACTAGGGTTGATTTACATAAGTTAGGATTGTACTATGTGCTTAATAGATTGTACTAGCCAAATAAAATTTTGATAGATTGCATAAATTTAAATCTTATATATTTTTTTATTTTATGATTTTTTTTTAATTTGTAATAGGAGTGGTTATTTTATAATTATCTGATTTTAAGTCCAATTGTGTCCTAATTTTGGTATTCGGAGGTTTTTTAAGCCGCTAATCAAGAAGTTGATTCTTTTTCGGACCCCTGATCACGAACGTATTTTTTCGAAAGAGTTTTATTTTCAAGAAATTCATTATCAAATCAAACTAGCTTTATTTTTACTAAATAAGGTAAATTGAATTTAATGATTCTTTTTGGGCCGCTTATAACGAATTAAAAAAATCACAGACGTTTCGTTTCCAAGACATATATCATCATCAAAGTTAAACAAAAAACCTGCCTTAGTTTCACTTTATGAGGCTAGTTTAATTTTAAATTTTAATGATGACAAAACATGTCTTGGACTGTTACTTTGCCTTTTTTATTTAAGTGTGCTTGTTACTAATAAGCAATTAGTAGGTCAATAATATTTATTAAATCCGATTTCGATTGCCGGTTTATATTTGTATATATTTTTTTTAAATCTAATAGTGTTATTTTTTTTATTAGGATCCTCACATATTAAGCCTATGGCATCAAGCTATTGCCAGGAATGACAAGCTTTTATGCAGTACTAATGTTGTCTGTTCTCTTCATTTTCTCGAAAGCGATATCTCGTATTTTTATGAGACAAAACTTAAGAATGGTACTGTACACCAGATTAAAAGAGGATGGCCAAAATTAAAACCCGGTTCAGTGCCTAGTATTTTTCCCATCCGAGCATAACTGCAGGCAGTAGGCCCAGTTATCCGAAAAACGAAAATTTATTCCAGAAGAAAATGAAGTGCTTGCAATAAAAAGAGTTAGGGATTCAACGCCGAAACCTTCACAAAGTAGCAATACAATTATTAAAGAGTATTCTCGAAAAAGAAAAATGACCGAAGAAGAACGTAAAATACCCGAAATGAAAAAACTAAAATGTTCCTTATTAGAAAATAATTATGAACCTAGCGGTGAAGTCTCGAATAAATCCGAACGAATCATAGTTCCCGAGGGATGTGGTAACCTAGTTACAAATCTTTCTACCAACTGTATGTTGAAGGAAGAAACATTCGTTGATAAAAGACAAGGGGCTTCTTTCATATTTAAACAATTAAAACAGAATTTAAAACAGAATAACTACGGATAAAAATTGGTCAGGCACTTTTATTCCTGCAAAAATAAGGTGGTTTTTATGAAATGGGACAATGATACTTATAACCCAAAAAAGAAAATTATTATATGCAACGACTTGTCTTTTAAAGTATGTATTCAATTTTAAATCTATTTTTATACCTACATATATTTTTAACCAGGGTAATTTTTAAGTTGATAAATTTCTCTTAACGCTGTATAGAATACAAGAAAATAAGAACATTTTTCAAATAAAATTATGTTCGAAAATGCTACCTTTCCAAAATACAGGGTGTAAAGTTTTAAGAAAAAAAAGCCTTTTTACCATAACTTTCCTACCACTCTAGATATTTTCACAAAATTTGGTACACTGCTTTTAATCATTTCATTACATTTTTTGCTGGAAAAGTTTTGTAAAAAATTTTACCAATGGCGTTCGAACAAGATTTGTATTGATTTTTTTAATAGTACGCCACTGCTTTTTCTTCGAATCAATATTATTTTTGAAATAATTATTTACTTGGGAGTTAATTTGGTCTCTTGTTATTTTTTCGTATAACGAACGGTTTTCGTTTAAAAAATAAAAGCCGTTTTGATACATGACAAAATCGCTAAAAATCTGACATGGTGTTTTGTATGTAAAATTCGTTTTTGACCTTTATTTAAAATTTAAACTACTGATTATTGTTTATTAGGTTTAAATTGTTTTTTTTTAACCTAGGTTGGTTGGCCTTATACATACTGTTTTGGCCAAGGTTTAAATTGTAGTAATGTAAGTTTCTGATTTTTTTAAATGCAAATTAAACAAAAACGAAAATTACTTACAAAACACCATATCAAATTTTGGCAATTTTGCCATGCATTAAAATGGCTTTTATTTTTTAAACGAAAACCGTTCGTCGTACAGAAAAATATCAAGAAACCAAATTAACTTTAAAGTATTTCAAAAATAATGTTGATTCGAAAAAAGTAGTGGCGTACTATTTTTTTCTTGAAAAAAATTAAATAAAAATCTTGGTGAGACGCTATATACTAGTACATTTTTTTAAAACTTTTACAGCAAAAATATAATGTAATTGTTAAAACAAGTGAACAAAATTTTGTGAAAATATCTGGAGTGGTACATAATTTATGATAAAAAAAGGCAATTTTTTCTTAAAATTTTAACACCCCTGTATTTAGGAAGCAATTAATTTTTGAACATAATTTTTTTTGAAAAATATTCTTATTTTCTTGTATCTATACAGTGTTAAAATAAATTT